>RJWJ010008545.1:28908-53199 GCA_004363605.1 Indri indri
AATTAATCGGACAGCTAAAAATATATATAGAAAAAATTAGCCGGGCATGGTGGCGCATGCCTGTAGTCCCAGCTACTCGGGAGGCTGAGACAGTAGGATTGCTCGAGCCCAGGAGTTTGAGGTTGCTGTGAGCTAGGCTGACGCCACGGCACTCGCCCCAGGCAAGAGAGTGAGACTCTGTCTCAAAAAAAAAAAAAAAGAAAGAAATGTATAGAAAACATTAAATCAATAATGGCATTTTTAAAGTTTAAATTTTAAAATTTACCAAGAAGCATTCTCATCTTACTCTGAATTTTAAACATTTGCACACTAATAACCAGAAGGTAGGAAGGAAGGAGACCGTATGATTATAAAGAGAACAGGCTTACACACAGAGAACATCTTGTTTTATGAAATGAATTGAGTAACCACATTTTTTCCACATTGTATCACTTGCTTCTTAGCCAGGACACTGAGATGGCTAAACCTCTGCTATTACAGAAAGCTCTGTTGCAGGACCTACTGAGGGTATAAGGTTGGGGAGAAGAGAGTTGTGGGAGAGTACAACCTGATTACTGGAATGATAACTGAAGGACCTGGTCTGGAAATGTCATCTGGAAGAAGGTCTCTCTCTACCTTCTGAGCCTGGTCCTTCTGGTCACTCTCTGTTAAAAATCTAAGGTCTCCAGAGAGACGCAGAAGAAGCGAAGAAAACAGACAAGCTTCTCTGGAAGCATCAACCACATAGTGAGTCATATTTCTTATCAGCATGTGTGCAGTCAGAAAGGAATGCATGTCCAGCAATTCCTGGACACAAAGACTCTCAGCCCTTTCGGCTCTGGAGAATTGCCTAACTGCTCAAAATAACAATCAAAATAACAGAGAATTCCTTAGGCAAGAAGGTGAGAAAATCATAACTGAATAAAGCCTAGAGAACCAAAGCTTATCCCGTTTTAGCCTCAAGTAAACAAAAATGACTCTACTACCAGTTCTGAGGCACCTCTCTTCTTGCTGCTTCCACAGAGGCATTATTCATAGGGCTTACAGAGAGCGGGTAATGGATTTCTCAGACCAAATTGAGGGCACTTGTTTCTTGCAGCATATAGAGGAGTGGCACTTCCCTGAGCCAAGAAGTGTGACTCTTCCTCACTTTGCCCCCAAGTCCCCTCCATCTCAGTGCCACTATCCTAATCCAAGCAACTCTTACTTCTTTGTCCACAATTGTTACCATACAACCCATTCTCCAAAGAGGAGCTCAAGTGAGTTTTTAGATAACAGCTTTACTGACATATAATTCACATACCATAAAATCCACCCTTACAACTCAGTGTTTTTAAGAATATTCACAGAATTGCAAAAACATCACTCCTATCTAATTTTAGAACATTTTCATCATCCTGAAAACAAACCTCATACCTATTAGCAGTCAATTCCCATTTCCCCTTCCTCCAGCCTCTGGTAACCATTAATCTACTTCTGCCTTTATGTATTTGCTTATTTCTGAACATTTCATATAAATGTAATCATATAATGCATTGCCTTTTGTGACTGGCTCTTTTCATTTGGCATAATGTTATTAAGGTACATCTATATTGTAGCATGTATCAGTACTTTATTCCTTTTTTTATTGCCAAATGGCATTTTATTCTAGAGACATACCACATTTTATTTATTCATTTATCAGCTGATGAACATTTAGGTTGTTTTAACTTTTTGGCTATTATGAATAATGTCGCCACAAACATTCATGATACATTTTTGTGTGGGCATATGTTTTCTATTCTCTTGGGCATATATCTACGAGTGGAATTGCTATGTGATGTGGTAACTCTGTGTTTGACATTTTAAGCAATTTCTAAACTGTTTTCCAAAGTGGTTGCAGCATTTTACAATCTCACCAGCAATGTATGAGGGTTCCAATTTCTCCACATCCTCAATGACACTTGTTATTGCCCATCTTTTGATTACAACCATATCCATGGGTAGGAAATAGTAGCTCAGTGTGGCTTTGATTTGCATTTCCCTAATGACTAATGATGTTGAACATCTTTTCAATTGCTTATCAGTCATTTGTATATATTCTTTGGAGAAATATCTATCGAAATCCTTTACCTATTTTTAAATTGGGTTGCCATTTTTATTGCTGAGTTGTAAGTGTTCTTTTATATTCTGGATACACGTCCAAGTGATTTTTAAAAAACAAATCAGTTTTTGTCATTCCCCTGCTTAATACTCTCTAATGTTTCCCCAGTATGTTTAGAATAAAATCCAAAATTCTCACTCTGGCTTATGAGACCCTACATGATTGGCCCTTGACCATTTCTCCAACATCATTGTGTACCACCTTCCTGCTCAGGCACTGCATTCTAGTTGGAGCAGCCTGCTTACTGCCCTTGAAACATATCTCAGCACCAATGTATTAGCTGTCCCTTCTGCCTGCTTGAAATTCTCATTACTTGGAAGACTCTTTCTCATCATTCAGGTCTCAATTCAAATATCAACTTTTCAGACAAATTTCCTGAAAAGAAACTCTATCTAAAGAAGTTCTCCTTCCACACACACACACAAAAAAAAAAAAAAAAAAAAACTTTGGGGGATGATAGGTATGTTCATTATTTTGATTGTGGTAATGGTTTCATGGATGTGTATATACATCAAAACTTTTCAAACTGCACACTTTAAATGTGTGCCATTTATTTTACGTCACATATACTGCAATAAAGCTATTAAACAAAAAACTCCTTTCACAACCACACCTTTACTGTCCCTATCCTAGCATACCTTATTTCTTTGGGAGACATTATCTTATTTCTATGCATACAAATTATTTATCCGAAATTACCTCATTTCTTGATTTAAATGTTTACTATCTGCTTCGTTCCACTAGAATGAAAATGAAAGTGCCACGAGGGCAGGACCATTGTTCATCTTTGTCACTGCTGTATCCTTAGCTTGACTTACAATTAGGTGTGCAATAAATATTTGGGTAATTGAATAAATAAATTCAAAGGAGGTTTAGAAAAAGACCCTCGGACAGTAGGATGTGTGACTTTCCATTCCCTCAGATTCACCAGTACTTTTTAGACTTGAGAGGATGAGATTATTATTATTTTCTTTACTAAAAGCAGCTATCTCAAAATCTCCTCCATCATCACCATCATCAGAAGAATCATTTGTTGTTCATTTAGTCTATGGCACTATTCTAGTACTTTATATATACTCTCCCATTGGTAGTGGTTAGTTTTATAATAATGATAATATAGCATATTATAATCATATAGTGTAATATATTAATATTTGTTTTGCACTTGCTATTTTCCAGATGTAAGCATTTTACCCAAGTAATCTCATTTATTTCTCACAATAACTTTATGAAGTAGGTTTTCTTTTACAGATGTGGAATTTGAGGTTTAGAGGGGTGAATTAACTGCCCAAAGCCACACAGCTGATAGAAGGCAGAGATGGAACTTAAACCTACATTTATATTACTTCAAAGCCCATGATTTTTCCTTTCGGCTACAGTGCTTTGCAAGAATTTTTAAAACGATGTTACTCCAGTTCTTATACAAAGCCCCTACGGTAAGAGGAAGATGTGTGTCTTGATTATGATGCTACTCAGACTTTTAAATGGGTTAGGGACAAAAGTAAGAGAGATGAAAATCTAGCTGCCTGAAAATAAACCAGGATATTTAGAGAAAGGAATTTTTACTTTATCCCAAATTCCATGTGTGACTTCATTTGACACTTTTCCTACTATTTCTGATTACTTTCTGGGAATCAGAGGTCTACACTCTGGTAGATCTTAGTTTTTACCTAAGCTGCTAGCCCCTGCTTCTCCCCTGCCTACTAGTAAAGTTTACTGGTGAAGATATGCTGACCATGATAGACCTGGGTAATCTCCTTTATCATCTGGGTCCCAGTTTCAAGAGCCTGTAGATGGGCCTTTACCTTTGGTGCCGGGAGGCTGCAGGTTGTCTCCAGTCAAGGAACACCAGCCCACAGGGAAGATGTCCCGGGAGTCGAAGCGGCACCAGTAGTCAAAGGCCCCTCGCCACCCATCAAAAGTGACAAGCACCTCTGAGCCCCGAACCTCCCCAATAGTGGCAGGGCAAATGAAATGAGGGTTCTTCCTGTCCACAGCTTCTAGCTTCATTCCCATTTTGAAGAAGTTGTGGGAAGGCGATGGTGGCTCCTAGATGAGAAACAGAAATATACAGACCTAGACACAAAGAGAGGCTGTGTATGCCAGTAGATTGCTATCTCATCTGGATGATTATAAAGTGACTGATATATAAGATTTATTTAATATATGGAGATTTAATCTTTCTTTTAAATTAATTTCAAAGCATACCAAAGCATTACGTTATTAATTCTAACATTTTGACACCTTTGTTTCAGATTTTTTTAAATAAATAAAAGGTTACAGATAAAGCTGAATTTCTCTTTGAGCCCTTCCCCTATTCCATTCCTCTTCCACCTATCACAGAAGTAATAATTACTCATGCATGTTTTTATACTTTACTATATATGTACATATCCATTTGCCTGCTTTTAAATTTCATATAAATGTGTTATACTACACATGTCATTCTACAACTTGCATTTTTTTGTTCAACATTATGCTTTTGAAAATTACCCATGTTGATGAATTTAATTCCACTTCATTTTAACTCCTAATAGTATTCCATTATATGTATATATTACAATGTATTCATTCTCTTTTAATGGATACGTACAGTTGTTTCCAATTGTTTACTATTTAAAAAGAGTTTTAATGACCACTCTTACAATCTTCTTTTGTACACATACAGGAGGGTTTCTTTAGGATATATATCTAAGAATAGAACTGCTGGGTTATAGGGTAGATATATACATCTTCTCCTTTATGAAATTTGTTAAATTGCCCTCCAAAGGGGTTTTAACACTGTACACTCTTACCAGAACTGTGGAAAGTTCTTGAGTGCTGATTTGTTGCATAGATCAAGTTTCAAAAAATCTGTTGTACACTCTGTTCCGTTCTGTTCCCTTAGTCTTACTGTTTGATCCTGTACTAATAACACAGTCTTATTAAATGGATATCTGGTAAGAAAAATCCAGTTTGTCATTCTTCAATATTGTTTTGGCTACTCATTCTCCTTTACTTTTCATATGAATTTTAATCAGCTTTTCAAGTTCCACAGAAAAAACCTATTAGGATTTTGACTGGAATTGCAATGAATTTATAGATTAATATGGGAGGAAATAACCTTTGTTATGTATGATATTGAGCCTTCTCACCCATAAATATGATAGTCTTTTCCATTTGTTAATATTTCTTTAATGTAGATTTCTTCTTTAACACACTGACTGCCACACTAGAAAAAAAATTTTTCCTTGGGGCCACAGTGTTTTATTATGAAAATAGAATAAAAATTTCAAAAACAAAATGATCTTTTCTAATTTAATGAAAAATTTGTTTTTTATTGTTTTCTGTTCATGAGTTATATGCAACTTGAAAAATAGTTCTTGGGGCTCCAAGGTGAAGAGACATGTGAGTTACATATGCTTCACAATGCCCCAGGCTTAAAACCAGTGTGAGTTAAATACAAGTCACATAGGAGTTAATGTGTTAACATGGAATTTTAAATTTCCACTATAAATACGCTTTCTTGCTAACATTTTTCCTAGGCAAATTATAATACTATTGCCATCATAAATGGCATTTAAAAATTTTTATTTTCAAACTATTAGTTATTGTTAAATAGGAATGAAGTGATCTTTAAAAACTGATCAAGAGATTTGGTACTGATGTTTATGCTGACTGATATACCAATTTTTATCTGCTTGATTTATCAATTAGAAAATATATATTAAAACATCCTCTAGTGATCCATGGATTTTCCAATTTTGCCATGTAATTTTGACCAATTTTGCCTTAAATACTTTCAGATTGTTTTTTAGACACATGTACATTTTATTACTGTTTTATCTTCCTGGTGAACTGTATATTTTTTAATCATTAGATAGTGACTTCGATACTGTTTAGCATCAAAGTCTCCTTTGTCTGATTTCAATATAGTTTACACCAGCTTTATTTTGGTAAGTTTGCCCAATATATTTTTTATATTCTTTTACTTTCAATGTTTTTATGTCATTATATTTAAGCAGTATTTCTTGTAAACAGCATATACCTAGATTTAAAAAAATATCTGACCCATGCATTACTAAAGTGGCAAGTTTGAGCTAATTTCACGTGACAACTGATGTATTTGAATTTATTACAACTATCTCATTGTCTACATTTCTATTTAACTTGATTTTGCAAGGTCTTTTTTTCTCCTTTTCAATCAACTGAGTCTTCTTCCCTTCGCCCCCTCCATTTTAGCAGTTAAATATTCTATTTATAGCCTTTTGGTGAATCCCCTTACGGTTTTAACTGAATAGCTGACATAACAAAGTCTAAAACCCATATTTATTTCTAGTCCCAAACAATAGAACTACCCCTGAGTTACATAAGTATTAGATAATTTAGTTCTACATTGTTATACTGCCAATTAATCACTTTTGTTATTATCTGGGTTTATACAGTAATTGGCAATGCTTGATTAGCTTTATCCAAGTGTTAACCAATCTCTTTCCTCACCATTACTTCTTGTAGCTCATTCTTATTTTCTGATTCAGTTACCTTCTTTCTGAAATATATTCTTCAGTTTTTTCAGTGGATATGTTAGTATCCACTTGTATTGGTTTGTTTGATTTTACCTTCATTCCAAGATAACAGTATAACTGGATACAGAATTATAGGCAGATAATTCTTTTCTCTAAGTACTTTGAAAATATTATTCCATTATTATGGTTCGTCTTGCTGCTGTCAAGAAATGTGCTGTCAGCCTAACTGTGATCTCTTTAAGAGTATTCTGTTTGATTATATGTTCAGATATTTTCTTTTGAGTTTCCTATAGTTATACCATGATGTTTTAAGGTATGTATTTGTTTTTATTACACACTCTGGAAAATTCTTAATTATCTTTTCAAATATTGTCTATTTTCTATTCTTTCTAATTAATCTTTCTGGATTTCATGTTCAATATATGCTGGACTTTTTAATATAATTTTCCTTGTTTCTTCCTTTTAATATATTCCCTCTCTTTATCTCTCTGTGCTGCAATCTGGGGAAATTCCTTACACATCTTTCAGTTAATTCTTCTTTATGTCTAAACTACATGTACATTTACCTATTAATTTTTAATTTCAATGGCTTGAAATCTCCAGAAATTTCATTTCTAGATGTTCAATTTAGTCTTTTTTCAAATCTGCCTTTTTAAAAACAGCATTTTGTACTTTATTTTTTATTCCTTCTTTTAATTCCCTAGTCATTTTTAAATATGTAATTTATAATCCCTATCTGATATTTTAATTATCTGAAAGTCCTTGAGGTTATGTTACTGTTTGTTGTGTCTACTCCCCATCATGTCGGATTTGTTTTGAGAGTGTTTTGCAATTCCAGATTAAGTATGCATCTTCAGTGGTACTTCACTTTTAGGACTGCTTTGACATCAAACCCTCTGAAGAGATTTTGTGTTTGCTTCTTCCAGGCAATGAGAAGTATCTCCATACAATTTTGGAGTTCCTAGACAACATAGGAACCATAACTGAACTACAAGGAAGAAGGCAATATTTTATCAGAGGAGATGACTCCGTTTCCATCCCTGCCCAGAGCCCAGCAGAGACTCTTCCTCATCAATGTAATAATCTTTCACTAAAGGGTGAACATTTGAGGGATCTGATCTGGTTTTTATACAGCAGTCTCAGGTCCATTTCCCTGCCTTGCATGGGCCTCCCAAGGCCTCATCTGTGTCTTACCGTGGCTATAAGATTCTTGGAAAGTAGGACTGGCAAAACCACGTAAGGCAGCTGCAGGTTCAGCACATACATTTAACACTCTTGATTTTCCTTCTACATTTTTGGCTTCTGGAGATTTTTCTTATTTTCTGGTTAGCAAGCTCAGCAAAGCATTGAAAAGAGTATTTGTTGGGTTTTTCCCCCTTGGCATTTTGTAGTAAAAATGTTTTAAGTTGTCTAGTATACTATATATATATTTTATTTTATTTTTTTTTTGAGACAGAGTCTTGCTCTGTTGCCTAGGCTAGAGTGCCGTGGTGTCAGCCTAGCTTATAGCAACCTCAAACTCCTGGGCTCAAGCGATCCTTCTGCCTCAGCCTCCCAAGTAGCTGGGACTACAGGCATGTGCCACCATGCCTGGCTAATTTTTTATATATATATTTTTTAGTTGTCCAGATCATTTCTATTTTTTTAGTAGAGACGGGGTCTCACTCTTGCTCAGGCTGGTCTCAAACTCCTGACCTTGAGCGATCCACCCGCCTGGGCCTCCCAGAGTGCTAGGATTACAGGCATGAGCCACCGCGCCCGGCCTAGTATACTATATTTTGAGAACCAGTATGCTCTCAGGGTTTAGACTTAACTAGCAGCATAGGCAAACCTAATTCAGTTCCCCTTTGCAGGAACTCTCACCATATCAGAGAATTCAACTCATAGCAGACTGACTGCCTCATGCTTTGAGAAACAAGAGAACAAACGCAGGTTTTGGATCCCTGTTCTGCCACTTACTAGCCATGTGATCTTGAGAAAGTTCCTTATTCAAAAGTACATTTTCTTAACTATTAAATAGAAATAATAATTCTTAGTTCATAAAGTTAGCTGTGGATATTATATGAGATAGTATATATAAAGTTCCAAATGTATTGTAAGTACTCAAAAAATAGTCTCCTTCCTTTCTCTCTGTTTAGAACATATACTCTATAGAACTCCAAGCTCTATAATAAGAATAGCTTCTTAAGATTTGTGTTATATTTTATATATTCTACTAATAACACATTTTAACTTTTTAACCCTGTGAGGTAGAGTCCCACTTTGAAGATGAGGTCAAAAGGACACATATTATTGGCAGCTAGGACCAAAACACCAGGAGTCCTACCTCATAGCCTAATGCATTCCTCTGGGGATAATTGCTGCTTCATATGAGGTACTAAAAAATCCAACTGAACTACTTTCTGAGAAGGCATCCTCAGGCCATAAATATAATGCAGACATCAAAGACTCAGTAATTAGAGGAATTTAAAGTATTTGACCTCAAGTAGCTTGGAGTTAGTGATATCTGAGGGATAGCGTACCTTGTGGAAAATCCTGATGGGAGCCATCTCTGCTCCATTTAGTGTCTTCAAAAGGAACATGGGCCAAGAGGAGGCATTCAGCCGAAATCCTGTAGCAAGCATAATGGGCAACAGATTAAAAATATATTTCAAAAGGGAATGGTGATTCAAGCTCTGCCTCTGGAATCTAGCTACTCCCATGCTGTGACAGTCACAGAATCAGACTGTGAGGAAAGGACTTAAAGGTTAAATAGAAGAAATGCCTCATTAGACAGATGAGGAAAATGAGGCACATAAGAGGGAATGCAACTTGTCCAAGGCAATGCTGCAAACTCAACAGTGGCATAAAGTTTCCGAATCAAGTTTCCTGACTCTAAGACAAGTATATAACAGATTATATTAATGCATCATAATACCTAGAAAACTTTCCTCGAAAAATCCAAAAAAGATGTGAGATAGGATTAACTATTTCTTAGAAATGATCTCCAGTGGTCCCCAACCTTTTTGGCACCAGGGACCCAGGGACTGGTTTCATGAAAGACGATTTTTCCACAGACTCGGGGTAGGGGAGGCGGAGCTCAGGCAGTGAGGTGCCCACTGCTCACCTCCTGCTGTGTGGCACCTCCCCCTTCTCCCGTGTTTCCTAAATTTCATGGAAGACAATTTTTCCAGGATGGAGCTTGGGGTGTGGGCGGCGGAGCTCTGCAGCCTGGTCCTTAACAGGCTGTGGACTGGTACCAACATTCCCAGGTCAAGAGATTTCTTGGGATAGCTTACCCATGTCAACAATGGTGATAGCAATGTGGACATTCCTGTTACATAATCTAAAACTGCCACCACTTACTTTGTGCTTGTCTAGCTCTTTTTCCCTTTTGGGAAAAAACACACCAACTGCATGTGATTTGGAGTCAATCACATGGCCCTACCTCCCTGGCAATGGGGTTAAAAATAACACCATATAAGAGCACCAGATTCCCATGGACCAAGGGTGTGTATGTACGTGTGTATGTCCCAAGTTGGGCCAATTGTTTTCTGATGTGACACTGATGTTGGAGGAGAAAATCTTTCTTCTTCTGAGAACATGTCTATAAGGATGTTTGTAGATTGGGCATTACCACATGGGAGCATAGCTGAGAATAAAGCCAAGGCAGAGCAAGGGATGGAGACGTGACAGGGTTTAAAACACATTCGACACCAGATAAATGCTTGTACTTCTTGGTTATACGAGTCAATAATTCATGCCTCCTCCTTTTCCCGCTCCCTAACCTGGTTTGAGCTGGGTTTTTGACTATTACTCGTCCTTTGACTATGGCTGAGAAAAAAAAAATTAACTCTCTCCAGAAAGTCAGGCCTGGTGTGTATGTGGGAAAACAATTCTCCTCAAGTCAGGGAAGGGGTAAAGCAAAACAAACCCAGGGCAGCTTTGCCATGAATGGTTTGGTACACCTATGAAGAAGGTAAATCAAGACACAACTGTTCTACAGAAGTGGTCTCTATACCTTGCTAAAAGAAAGGAATAGGGAGCCATGAGTGTACAAGTAGAAAATTCAAGTTTCATGTCTTTAGTTCCCAGTGACTAGAGTACCCAGCCATGTGATTCCCAATTCCATTTTTGAGGAAGGGGTTGCTGAGGGTCTTCTATCTCATCTGGAACTTAAGGACAAAATATCCTCTCGGCTCTGGGTATCCTTATAGTATAGCATTAGTATCATAACAGCTAATATATATTGAATGCTTTTCTTAATATTTGAAATAATACCATGAAGTAGGCGCTATTATTATCCCTAGTTTACAGTGATGAAATGGAAACTCAGAGAAGTAGCTTGTCCAGGGTCATACTAATAAGTGGTGGAGACAGATTTCAATATATTGTGATCATATGCCAGACCTCATGGTTCTTTACTGTTTCATTATCTTCTAGCAAGCTTCTTTAAGAGCAGAGGGGTAAACAGAAATGTTAAGAACACAAGGAATTGTTAAGATATTTTATCTCCCAACCCCTAAGGTGATGTGGGACTCTTCCTCCTTCAAATTCAGGTGTATCCATAATTTGTCTCCATATTCTTGGGGAGTCATAGATAGCAAAGAACTTTAACATTGAAAGGGACCTCAAAGGCCATCTAGTCCAAAGATTTTATATTGCAGATGACAAAACTGGAGTCTGGAGAGGCTAAGAAATTTGCTCGTGGTCACACAAGCTAATCTTACAGAGTCAGGCTGCAACCCCAGGAATTCTTATCTGGTTCTCTTTCACTACACTATACTGCCTCCCAAAGTTAACGTTTATTATGTGCACATCATGTGCCAGGCTCCATGTGCTAAGTACTTTAAGTGGATTATCTCATTTGATCACTACCTCAAGTCTAGTCACTATCTACAGATTAGATACTAGAAAAGTAGCACTGTTTCTGGAGACAGACAGCCTAGGTCAAATCCAGCTCTGCCACTTAACAGGTGTGTAACTTTTGGCAAATTATAAAACCTCTCTCTAGCTTCGGCTTCCTCAAAATAAAGTGGGATAAGAATAGAAACTACCTCAATGGGTTGTTCTAAGGATTAAATAGGTTAATACACAAAAAAAGATTTAAAGCACTCCCTGGTATATAGTAAGTGTTAATAAATGTTGGCTATTATTTTTAGAATTATAGATGAAAAGATTGAGGCTTATAGAAATCAAGTAAAATATCCAAAGTTAGTAAGCCAGTAAGTAGTTGAACCAGGACACGAACCCAACTACTTTGTGTCTAAGCCTTCATTACTAATCATCATATTAATATCTTCGGATACTTCATCACTCAGTCCTACCATACCAGCTCTTGGTAAGAACAGTTGGGGTCATAAACTTGTGAAAGAGGGACAAGAAGGAGAATAAAAATAATAATTTGAGGTTCTCCTCAAACTAAGCAATGACTTGGGGTGCTTTCAAGGAAAGGGTCAGGTGGGTAAAAAATCCCAACCTCTGAATGTACAGCACCTCAGTGCTCAGCCACTGGTCTTCCCTATTCTCGGTCCCTACTCTGTTCCTGTCAAATGACGACTGCCGATCTATAGCTCTGGCCCAAACCTCTGCCCTGAGTTTCATGCTCATATATCCAACTGCCTTAGTCTATAACTCTACTTGGATGTCTAAAAGATCTCACAATGAGTAAGTGTAAAATAGAACTCTTGATTTTACTACTCCTTCCAAACCTCTTATTTCCTCCAGTCATCCCATCTCAGTTAATGGGACCACCTATTAAACCTAGGTGTGCTTGGACCAAAAAGCGTAGAAGTCATCCTTGATTCCTCCCTTCCTGTCACCCCCCCCCAATCCAATTAATCAGCAAGCTGTGATGGCTTGTTCAAACAATACGTCCTAAATTGAACCATTTTCCACCATCTCCACTGCTATATGACCCTAATCTAAGCCACAGCGAAAGCTTCCCTAGACTACTGCAGCAGCACTCTAGCTGGACTCCCTACTTCTACTTTTACCTCCCTACTGTGTGGTCTCCATGTAGCAGCCAGACTAATATGTTTACGTTTTTTAAAATTTAAATCAGATCACATCACTCTTATGCTTAAATCTCACACCACAAAATAAATCTAAACTCTTTACTCATGTTTACAAAGCTTAAGTGATCTGGAACTTGCTTACTCCTCATTACTCATATCACCCCTTTGCCCCCCGACTCACTGGTTTTTCTGTTCCTCAAACACACCAAGCTGTTTCCCTCTTCCTCAAACACCCTCTCCTCAAATCTTCGCAGTTAGTTCTTCACTTAAACATCACCTCCCCAGACAATCGTTCCTAAACTACTCTACCTTAAATAGCCTCCTAAATCTATCCTGCTTCCTTCTTATTTATTCCTAGCCCTTATCACTGTCTTTTTTTATTTTAATGTGTCTGTATTCTCTGACTGGAATATAAGATCCACGACAGTTTTATTGAATTAAGGAAAAACTACCATTCATTAAATGAGCATCAGGAATTGATGGATGCTTTATCATGTTACTCCATTAAATCCTTACAAAAAACATGTGTGGCAGAGTTTATTAATGATCTTGAAGGTAAGGCAACTGAAACTAAAGCTTAAAACTCAAGGTAAAGCAATTTACCAGTGGCCACACAACTAAGGTAGTGAGTGGCTAACCTAATAATACAAGTCAGATCTCTTTTAATTCCAAACACAGGCTGCAAGTGCTCTGTGTTTACCTAGGATTTATTTTTAAAATATGCATAAGGAACCAGTTCTAAGGAGTTTCCAGGTGCTCCCAAGACCGTGGGACCACTGAATAAGCTAGGGTCCAGCTATTTAAGGTAGCAGTTACAACCTGATGAAGCTCTGGATTTAAGTGCAGAGCAGCAGGTCTATAAGCCAATCAGAGTTCACGCCATCTGGTGGCAGCAAACAGAACAGCATTGACACCAGGAACCCACATGTTGTGGGCCCCACGCCCCAATTGGTCGTTGCCCTACGTAACATAATAATTCCAAGCTTTGTGGAGGTATCAGACTCTACTGGTGTCAATACGACTCCAATATGATACTCCAACTCATTCTCTGTCCTCAGAAGAGCTTTAGATATAAATACATGCCACTGACTCACTGTATAGCCTTGGACAACTCACTTCCCTTTCTCTATTTCTATGTATCAGATGAGGATATTGAAATAAAGCAGTGTTTCCAAACTTCAGTTTGGCGGACTATTTAAATTTCACACCAAGAGTGAGAGAAATGAGAAGCAGAACTGGAAGAGAGGCTCTTCCCTGAGGAAGAGAATACCCAGCCTGATGGTATTTGGGAAGAACTGTTAGGATTCCTCCTAGTTCTGACATGACTCTAACACCGCTTCCCTGCTAGACCCTCACATACACATACAAATACAAATTAATTCAGATTAATTTAATTGGGGGTGGGGGTTTTGAGTAATCTTGAAGATAGGTAAAGGTATAGATGGTTCTGGCATTAACCAGTGCCAGGAGCCTTGCTGCAGTGAAGAGAGTTCAGTAAACACTTTTAAAAATATCTTCATAAAATAAGCATTTAAGCCATCATGGTCAGAGTCACTTCTCTTTAAAATTTTATTTTGTTAATTTTTTCCCCCATAAATTTCTATATAGTTCAAAATTCTGTGACCAGGAGATAAGATATACATCTTTTTTTTAATTTATTTTTTTATTTCAGCATATTATGGGGGTACAGATGTTTAGGTTACGTATGTTGCCCTCCCCCCCACCCCCAAGTCCCAGTTTCAAGTGTGTCCATCCCTCGGTTGGTGCGCATTGTACTCTAGATATACATCTTTTTTAACCCACCTTTCTATTGACCCTGGAAGCTACTTAGCAAATGAAAAGACTGATCAGTGACAGGAACATCCAAAGGATTCCTTTCAAGTCAGTGTACATGCTAGAGCATGTGAACAACTTTGCAGAGCTAGCAGTTTACACAGGGATCCTGACACACTTGACTAGGGGCCTTGCTAGAGGCCAGCTTCTGCTCTAGACCAGTGAGTCTCAAACTTGGACATTGGGATCCCCTGGGAACACTGAAGAATACATCAGTTTCACTCCCAGAAATTCTGATTTAACCGATCTGAGGTAAAGCCTAGACAGTGAAAAATTTAAGAGCTCCCTAGGTGATTCTAACAGGTGTCAAGTTTGAGAAGTTGAGAGGGCTCCAGTCAGCCCTCGTTAGAAGAAAGAATCACAGTACTGAGTAGTAGAATCAGGCAGTAATAACAGGGAGCTGTGAGGAAAAGACTGGCAGCTTTGAGGTAACTTAAACTGAGGAGAATCAACCTACCTTGCTACCTTTTTTCCCTGGAGGACTCCTCCACAAGGGAGTAATCTCCTTTACGAGAATACACACACGCACACACATGCACACACACACACACAATACAAGATTTTAATGGAGCAGAATGCTCTTCTAGAGGAATGCTTCCCAAGTACAGACCAACTGTGTTAGAATATTGGGAAAGCCACTTCGCCATGAAGAATCCGAAGCCCTATTACCTAGAGATTCTGATCCAGCAACTCTAGGGAGAAGTCCAAAGGCCTGGGGAACATGAACACACACACATATATATACAATTATATATACAATTTTATTTTAAAAACTTCATTTTGAAAAATTGTAAACCTAGAAAAAAGTAGCAAAAACAATAAAATGAACAACTATGTACCCTTCACCTAGATTCAACAACTATTACATTAACATTTTGCCACATTTGCTTTCCATCTATCTACGCATACTTTTCCCACTGAATATGTGAAAGTTGGAGACATCATGACACTTCACCTCTAAATACATCAGTATATTTGAGCAAGGACATTCTCCTACAAAAGTATAATTATCATACTCAAGAAATTTAATTAAAAACATTCTCAATTATTCCCAAAATGTTCTTTATAGCTGTTTGATTTTGCAAAAAATATAGGATCCAATCAAGAATCTCACATTGCATTTGGTTGTCATGTTTCTTTAGTTTCCTTTAATCTAGTATGATCCTATTGCCTTTTGTTTGTGTTTCATGACACTGACATTTTTAAAGAGTCTAGGTTAGCTGTTTTGTAGAATGTTCCATGATTTGAATTTTTTTCTGATTGCTCATGATTACCTTCATGTTAGAATTTTGATGAAAATGCTACACAGGCTGTGTTGAGTACTTCTTATTGAACTGCTTCAAGAGGCACATAATGTCAGTTTATCTAATTATCGATGATACTGAATTTGATCGCTTGTTAATGGGTGGCTGACAGCTTTCTTCATTGTAATTTCCCTTTGTAATTAATAGATAATCAACGGAGAGAAACTTTGAGACTATGTGAATATCCTATTCTCTAATATTTTTTTTTTCCACATGAGCCTGCAAGGTGATGGACCCAGTGTTTTTTCACCCAATGGTTTTAGCATTTATTGGTTACTCTTGCCTGAATCAATTAAAACGGTGGTTGCAAAATAGTGATTTTTCTCTCATTTCTTCTATATTTATTAGCTGACATTCTGTAAAGGAGACTTATCTCCACCAACTTTAAAATTATTTTCTGTGTACCACATGGACCCATGGATGCCATTACTCTTGCTTTAATTTTTATACTTTTTCATGCTCATATTGTTCCAAGTTGGCTAGTCAAAGCCCCTTCAAGCTGCTCCTGTGTCCTTTTGATATGTTCCCACCATTCTTTGAGACTTCTTTGCTTTCCGGCATAAGATGTTCCAGATTCACCTTACATTTTTTCTTCTGCTCAGCCTTGGAATCAGCCATTTCTCCAAGGAGCCATGATTCTTTTTAGTGGAGAATGAGATTTAGAAACCAAAATCAGGGTGTACTCATTGCTACTGAAATGTAATTGCTTCTAGGTCTTCTAGACAGAGCATCAAAAATATATATGTACATTTACATACATATATAAATGTATATTACATGAATATGATGCATGCATATAAAGTCAAGAGTTCATACAGATACTCTCCAATTCAAATCCAGTACTGCAGGGTTCTTCCTCATCTTCCCTCATCCCACATTGGTATGTTATTTACTCATTTGTTCTATTTTCAATACATGCAAAATAGTTTCAGATTATTATGCCAAAACCACTAACATTATTAAGTCTGAATTTCTTTGTAGTTCCATTTTTTTTTTTAGAATATGTCACATTAAGAATGCTTTGCAAAGGTTCTTTAGTCTAAAATTATTTGATTACTTTTTTCAATGTAGTTACGATCTCATTTGACATACAGTTCAGTTTGCTTCTAACCAATTTTAGGTTTGCTTTGTTCATCTTTTTTTATTTTAATTGTATTAGGTAAACCATTTACGTAATGCAAAAGTCAAAAGAATATAAAACGGTATTCTCAAAAGCCTCACTCTCATCCCTGTACTTTCTATCTTATTCTAAGACACACCTAATAGGTGACCTTTTTCATTATTTTTTGGCTTGACAGTCCTGTATTTCTTTTTCCAAAAATAAGTTAAAAATATATAATTTCATGTATCTTACATATGTAGATGCACATACATTTTCCCTTCTCTTTCTCATACATTAGCATATTATATACACCTTTTTGCAACTTTTTTTTCACATTAATATCTTAGAAATCACTCCATATCAATTTATAGAGATCTTCCTCATTCTGTTTATGGCTGAATGGTACTTCATTGTGTGAATGTACTATATTACATTAAATCAATCTCTCAATAATGTTGCAAAAAGTAACTATGTGCATGTTATTTTTGTGAAAGTGTATCATCAAATTCACATTCCTGTAAGTGGGATCACTGGGTCAAATGATAAATGCATATGAAGTTTTTCTCAGATACTCCCTCCCCAATGTGGATTGTACCATTTTGCTGTCCCCAGCAAAGAATGAGAGTTCTTGTTTCCCCACAAGCTTGCTGTGTGCTTAACCTTCTGAATTTCTGTCAATCTGGTAAGTGAGGAAAAATATCCCAGTGTGGCTTTAATCTGCATTTATTTTATTATGTGTGAAGTATATTTTCATATGTTCGAGCATCATTTGAACATCTGTGAACTGTCTGTTCATGTTGTAAGTCCATTTTCCTATAGGTTTTTGAATTTGAAAAATTTTCAATTTATGAGTATTGTTTATAAATTAGAGAGATTAATCTTTTATCTGTGCTATATGTTGCAAATATTTTGTCTCAATTTATCTTTTTTTTCCTGACCAGACACTATTTATTACCAAATTAATATATTTCCCAGAGTCCAAAACTTTCTGTGAGCAGCCTCCCTAGCCTGGATGGAGATCCAGCTTCTTAAACCTCAAACTCAAATTCAAAGTACTGTGAATCAAAGAAATAGATGTGGTGATAACCATCTTCTCCACCGCTGCTATATCTCTTTCTACCAGGATGGAAGGCAACACTGTTGATAGGTCCAAAGTGACCCTTGACTCTTCTAAAATCTTCTTCAAAGGCCAAATGGAAGAACCTGGCCTCAAACTTGCCAATGTGGTGGAGGTTATGGCTACATCCATGGCTTCCTGACTGCCACCCAGCACCACATGGTCATAGCTTGGGGAGAGGGCAGCTGAGTGGATAGGATGTTCTGTCTGGAAAGTCTTCTGATGTTTGAGGATTGCCGAGTCAAAGAGCTTGGCTGTGTTGTCCTTGGATGAGGTGACAAACATGGTCATGTCCCTGCATAACTGGATGTCACTGATCTGCCAGGAGTGCTCCTTAGCAGTCACCAATACCTCTCCAGACTTGGCACTATACTGGTTGAGCTCTCCACTCTCATGGCTGCAATGATGCATTCCTCCAGGGTCTCCAAACGGCACTGGTGATCTCGGACTCATTGCAAGGGATCTTCATGTAGGACTCGTTGTCAATCTGGCTTGGATCCCACAGGTCAAAGAAACTCACAAAGCACTGGGAGCCCATCTGCTTGTCCATGGAGAACGTGATGATGTTGCCCCCTAAAGTCAAAACTGCAGCTGAATTGGTCTTGAGTAGGGTCAGCTGCTTCCAGGGTCCTTGGCCACAGTGAAGAGGAGGTCTCTCTCACGGTTATGCCTAATCTGCATAATGGACTGCTCATGGCCCTCCCTGCAGCAGGACTGGCTTCATCCCGGCGGTGACACCAGGAAGAGTGGCAATGTGAGTCCCAATTTATCTTTTAACTTTGCCTGGAGGCTTTTTTCCCCCTAAAAAAGGTTTTCTTTCTAATATTTAGATAGTCAAATTTATCAGTATTTCTAGATTTTGAGTCATATTTAAAAAGGCTTTCCCCACCCCCGAGTTTATAACAGAATTTGTGATTTTGGTCCTAGTACTTATATGGCTATATTTTTTACATTTTGATTTCAAATCCATCTATAGATTATTCTGATATATGCTATGATATACGAATTCAAATGTATCTTTTCCCAAATGGCTACCAAGTTATAAGTGGGATCACTGGGTCAAATGGTGAATGCATATATAGTTTTTTCTCAGATACTCCCTCCCCAGTGTGGATTGAATCATTTTGCTATCCTCAGCCAAGAATGAGAATGTTTGTTTCCCCACAAACTTTCTGTGTCCTCAAGCTTTAATTTCATAATTTCATTTATGAAAAAGTGTATTTTACTTCTGATTTAGTAAGTCATCTGCTACAGACTGAATGTGTCCCCACCAAATGCATATATTGAAGTCGTAACCCCCATTATAACTGTATCTGGAGACAGGTTGTTAAGAGATAATGAAGGCTAAGTGAGGTTATGGGGTGGGGCCCTAATCTGATAGAATGGTGGCCTTATAAGAAGAGCAAGAGCTTTCTCCCTCTCCCTCCTCTTCTCTTTCTCCCACCTTCCCTCTCATGAAGAACACAGAGAGAAGAGACCATAAGGTGGCTATCTGGAAGCAAGAAAGCCCTTACCAGAAACCAGACCCTGACAGAATCTTGATCTTGGACTTTCCAGCCTCCAGAACTGCGAGAGAATAAATTTCTACTGTTTAAGTCAGGCAGTCTATAGTATTTTGTTATGATAGACTGAGAAGAATAAAGCACTACCTCTATCATATATCAAATTTTCATATATAGTCAGATTTGTCTGTGGATTTGCTATTATTTTCCACTGCTCAGCCTGTCTATTCACATGCCAGTTCCATATCATTTTAATCATAGTCTTTACAGTATGTTTTAATAGCTGATAGGACTCGTCTCTACACATTGCTCTTCTTTTTCAGGATTTCCTAGCTATTTCTGAATTATTATGTTTATCCACAAATGCTCTTCATTCTTCTGCAGAGATCCATTTTTTCCAACCAGTATCATCTTCCTTCTGCTAGAAGGACTTCACTGAACATTTCTTACAGTACTGACATACTCATTAATTCTCTAATCACCAGCACATCTTCTGTACATTTGAAAATGTATTTCATTTTTATTTTTGAAAGATATTTTTTGCTGGGTATAAAATTCTAGCTTAACATTTTTTTCCCTTTTAGAACTTAAAAATGTTGCTCCACTGTATTCTGGCCTGTACTGTTTCTAACAAGAAGTTGCTGTCATTCTTTGTTCTTCTATGTATCATGTACTTATTTTTCTCTGGCAACTATTACGATTTTTCTCTTTATCACGGGGTTTCAGCAATTTGATAATGACATGCGCTGGTGTGGTTTGTTTCACATTTCTTCATTAGGCTTCTTCAATCTGTGAAGTTATAGTTTTCACAGCATTTTGAAAAATTGCAGCCATTATTTTTCAAATACTTTCTTCTGTGCTCCTGACCTCTACTTCGGGGCTCCAATAACACATACGTTAGGCTGCTTGAATTTGTTCCATGGCTCACTGATGCTTTATTTCTTTTTCAGTCCTTTTTCTCTCCACATTTCATTTGGATAGTTTATATTGCTGTTTAAGTTCACTGATCTTCCTTCTGCAGCAATCCCAGTAATAATATGCTGTTGATTCCGTCTAATTTATTTTTCACTTGAGATGTTATTAGGTCATTAAATATGAAATGTCCAATTTTGAATAAAAAGTTTAGTTTATTATATCTCAAACAAGAAGTAGTACAATTAATCACAGTATGCGCCTAAACTATCGACACAGTTTTGCCATCTAATGGTAGCTTGCTTATGCTAGCAGCGAAGAAGCCTGTAGAGTGGTGATGAAATTGCAAAAGGCATTTTCCACAGCTTGTTGAGAATGAAATATTTTTCCTTGCAAAAAGTGGTCCAAAGCCTAGAGGAAGTGGTAGTCAGTTGGTGCAAGGTCTGGTGAATATGGTGGATGACAGAGTTTCCAAGTCCAACTTCTGTAGTTTGAGCAGCATTGTTTTTTGTGACATATGGTCTTGCAAGAGGATTAGCCTGTCTCTATTGACCAATCTCGGCTGCTTAATTTCAAGCATCCTCATCATTTTGTTCAATTGGTTGAAATAGACATCCAGTGTTATCTATAAACCAGGTTTCATCAAGCTATAGTGGATAATACCAGCGCTGGACCACCAAACAGACACCAGTAGCTATTTTTGATGAATATTTGGTTTGGGACTGTGTTTTGGCACTTTATCTTTATCCAGCCAACCATTGTGCTGAATGCTTATGATTGTCAAAAAGAATCCACTTTTCATCACATGTAACAATATGGTATAGAAATGGTCCACCTTTATGTCATGACAACAAAGAAGGGCAAGCTTCAAGATGATTTCTCTTCTGATGCTCGTTTAATTCATGTGGTACCCATCTACCCAGTTTCTTCACCTTGCCGATTTGTTTCAAATGGTCCAAAATTGTTGCAATAGTAACGTCAAATCTTGCTGCTAATTCATGTGTAGGTTGAGATGGATTTGCCTCCACTACCGTTTTCAGCTCATCATTATCCACCTTGGTCTCAGGTCAACCATATGCTCATTTTCAAGATTAAAATCACCAGAATGGAACTTCTCAAGCCATTGACGTACAGTGTGCTCATTAGCCACATCCTTCCCAAACACTTCCTTGGTATTTCGAGCTGTCTGCGTTGCATGGGTTCCACAACAGAACTCATATTCTAAAATAACATGAATTTTTGACTTATCCGTGGTTTCACAAAAATTGATCTTAAAAATTTGAAAGATAATCACAAGCCAAGGTGTGTGTTTAAAAGGATGAGGATGTACCTTCACAATAAAAAAATAAATAAGAAGTGTCAAAGTGAAATGTCAGATATATCAACTGTCAAACTTAGTACTTAAGGAAATCAGACATTTCATATTTAATAACCTAATAGATTGTATTTTCCATCCCTAGAGTTCAAGTGGGGTCTTTTTAATCTTTCATTTCTTTACTCATGATTTGCACAATTTCCTCTACTTTCTCAAACATATGCAATATAGTTAAATAACTGCTTTAATGGCCTTCTCTACTAATTCTATCATATGTGTGGTTTCTGGGCTCTAATTATAATTGGTTAGTTTTTCTCTTGCTTGTCTGTATGCCTGGTAAATTTTTTTATTGTGGCAAAATATACATAACATAAAATTTACCCTTATAACCATTTTTAAGTATACAGTTCTGTGGCATTAAGTATATGTACGTTGTTGTGCAACCATCACCACCTATCCATCTTCAGAACTTTTTCATTTCTCCAAACTGAAACCATGAACCCATTACACTCTATTTCTTCCTCCCCCAAATCCTAGCAACTACCATTGTAGTTTCTGTCTCTATCAATGACTTCTCTACATATAGAGAAGTCAAAATTGATACACATATAAGTGGAATCATACAATATTTGTCGTTTTGTGACTGGCTTATTTCACTTAGCATAATGTCTTCAAGGTTCACTCGTGTTGTCATGTGTGTCAGAATTTCCTACCTTTCACAGGCTGCATAATATTCCATTGTGTGTGTGTGTATAGATGGATGTATTTATATCACATTTTGTCTGTTGATTCTTAGATTAATATATACTTGGGTAGCTTCCACCTTTTGGCTATTGTGAATAATGCTGCTAAACATGGGTATACAAATTTCTGCTTGAGAACTTTAAGTTCTTTTGGATACACACTCAGGAACAGAATTGCTAGATCGTATGATATTTCTATTTTTGACTTTTAAAAAGAGACGGGGTCTTGCTGGTTGCCCAGGCTGGCCTCAAACTCCTGGGCACAAGTGATCCTCCTGCCACAGGTTCCCAGGTAGGTGGGACTATAGACACATGCTATTTTTAACTTTTTGAGGAACCACAATACTGTTTTCCATAGTGGCTGCACCATTTTACATTCCTATCAGCAATATGTGAGGGCTCTGATTTCTCCATATCCTTGTCAACACTTATTTTCTGTTTTTTTGATAATACACATCCTAATGGGTGTGAGGTGGCATCTCATTATGGTTTTGATTTGTATTTCCCTAATAATTAGTGATGTTGGCATTTTTCTGTGTGGTTATTGTCCATCTGTATATTTTCTTTGAGAAGTATCTATTTGAATCCTTTCCCCATTTTTTGTTGTTGTTGAGTTTTAGGAGTTTTTGAAAATACATTTAGAGTATTGACCCCTCATCAGATACATGATTTGCAAATATTTTCTCCCATTCTCTGGGTTGCCTTTTCACTTTGTCGATAGTATTCTTCAGTGCACAAAAATTTTAAATTTTGATGTAGTCTAATTTACCTATTTTTTCCTTTTGTTGTCTATGCTTTAGGTATCATATCTACATCCAATATGTTTTCTTGTAAGAGTTTTATGGATTTAGCCCCTACATTTAGGACTCTGATACATTTTGAGTTAATTATTATATAAATAAGGTAAAGGTCCTACTTCATTCTTTTGCATGTGGATATCCAGTTTTCCTAACACTATTGAATCAGATATGTGGGTTTAAAAAAAACAACAGCTTTATTAAGATACAATTCACATACCATAAAATTTACTGTTTTAAGCATAAAATTTGGTGGTTTTAGTATATTCACAAAATTGCGCAAACATCAAAACATTTCATCACTTCTTCAAAAAGAAACCACATACCTATTAGCAGCCATTCCATATTTCCCCTTCAAGCTAGTCTCTGGAAAACATTAATCTACTCTACGGATTGCCTATTTTTCCTCATTGTGTGGGTTGTCTTTTCACTTTTTTGATGGTGTACTTGGAAACAAGAAAAGTTTCAATTTTGATGAAGTTCAATTTATCTATTTTTTCTTTTTGTTGTGTGAAATGCTTTTGGTACAGTATCTAAGAAACCATTATCTAATTCAAGGTCATGAAGATTTCCTCCTATGTTTTCAGATAAGAGTTTTATAGTTTTATCACTTATTAATACATTTAGGTCTATGATCCACTTGGAGTTAATTTTTGTATATAGTAGAGACGAAGAGTCCAAATTCATTTTTTTGCATATGCATATCCAGTTGTTCCTACACCAGTTGTTGAAAATCCCATTAAACTGTCTTAGCACCCTTGCTGGAAATCAATTGACCATAAATTGATGGGTTCATTTCTGGACTCTCAGTTCTAGTCCACTGATCTATGTTTCTCTATTCATACCAGAACCACAATATCTTGAGTACTGCAGCTTAGTAGTAAGTTTTGAAATCAGGAAATGTGAGTCTTCTACCTTTGTTCTCCCTTTTCCAGATTGCTTTGATTATTCTGGGTCCCTTGTATTTCTACATGAATTTAGAATCAACTTCTTAATTTCTGCAAAAAAGGCAGCTGGGATTTTTTTCCATTTACTTTTTATTT
>RJWJ010008546.1:0-53137 GCA_004363605.1 Indri indri
TTTTAAACTCTTGATGTCAACATGATAAGTCCTGCAAAATTATATGGATACAAATAATGCCGTTTTATCCAAGCGATTGACAGAAACCGGTGGTGCAGAAATTCAGAAAGGCCCCTCTGGTAATACTCATGTAGCTGCAGAAGGAACCGGCAACTGGTCACTAGCTGCTCCAGGGCCACTGCTTTCTGAGCTTGTCAAGTGGCAGACAGCGCGCTGGGGTCTGTGAAGTCATTCTATAAAGCTCACCATAGGAACCGAGGCAAGCACTTTGCTGTAAGGACATACACAGCTGTGATGTCACAGGCACAAAGATAATAATAAATGTGGCTAGTGCGGTGTCAACTACACCTTGGCTCTTTTGTCTTTTTTCCCTCCTCATATAATTTTGTATCCTCGTGCGAATCGCCTCATTAGGGAAAGAGACTGGAAATTGGGGTCAGGGTATTTAAACCTGACCTGTGCAGAGGCCAGACAAGGCCGGGGCCCACCGAGGTTTCACTTCAGAGCCCCGGACCACCCCTGAGGTGACACCAATTCAAGCCTCGTTTTATAAAGGCCTTATTAATTATTGTCCTTATAAGAAGGAGAAGAAGCCTTATAAAGAAATGTGTCATTCTTAGAGCAGGAGTGGGCAGACAAAAAAAGGAAGAGAGAGGGAGAGAGAAAGAAACAGAGATCAAAAGGGAGCTTTTTTTTCCCTTTTGCTTTTCATGCCTCCAAACCTCAAAGGAGGTCGAGGAACAATCAGGCTCAGGGGTCTCCTGTGCTTTCTGGCAATTAGACTCAGCTGATGGGCTGAAAGGGATTGAATGGCAGGGTTCAAGGCCCTTCTCCTGAGCTGCAGACAACAGGCTTTTCCAAAGCAGCCGAGCAGCAGACACCATCGAAATCATTTCAAATGGAGACTTACAGCGAGGATTCATTAATTCACTGGCCTAAACAATTACGGGAACATATAATGTCTCTATAAACACTTTGATAAAGACTGTCATCTTAGACCTTCATTTTCCCTATTTTATTAGAGATTTTTAATGCCGGGTTGGAAAGGCATCTTTTATTTCTCCAATTACTGAATTATAAACCCTTTTTCTGAAAATCATCCACCCCCCAAAAAACTGAATATTTCATTTTTTAACATTAGCCTGCAAAATTTAAAAGGGAAAACATATGTAGGTATGTACATATTCCACCCTCAAATCTATAAAGCTCACGTCATCTGATTTGAGCATCACAAATTCATTCTCTGGGTTGTTCATTCTTTCATAGCTTCTTTACGGTTCCCAGTTCCTCTTTATTTACGTAAAGTAAAATTTATTATCCACTTGGTCAATGCCAGCTAACAGAGGGGAGATAAATATAAGAATCTAGTATGGGGATAGGGATGGGGCAGGGGTAATTGGTGATTTTCATCTAGATTTTTTTAAAAAATAAAAAGCCTGTGAACTATTTGGCCTTAGTGGCAGCTGGACAAATGTCCTAAAGAAAATCAAAGTGCACATGCGGCAAGAATGAATGATGCAGAATTTGAAGTCCTCTACTTCCTGAGTGTAAAGGGATCAAAATGATTGTGATGCGTTTGGTCACTACCCAAAAGAGTGGTAATTTGCAAGAGGGCACCATTAACCAGCCTTTCAAGAGATGGAGTCTGTTTTTAAAACTGTGCCGAGTAGTTCTGTGAACCGAGACCAGCTTTGCAGCTCCAGTTTTATTTTCTCCATGGGGTTTCACCTACCACACCTGATAGGCTTTGATTTTTAGGTGGAGCTGACCTCATGCACAGCACCCAGAGCAGAAGTAGCTGCTCCTCTTTGCTCACCAGCACGGAGAAAATGTTTGTATGTGTGTGATCACATCGGGCTGCTCAGTAGGGCAAGGGTTAACTACTTACATACTGTCGACCCCTTTCAAGCAAAGACTGAGAACTGCTGCTTCTAGGCAACCACATCAAATGCTCAAGGGCTTTGGTGATCACTGATGACAAAGTAATAATAAAAAGAAATATGGCTGCTCTCAGTGCATCTTTCATCTGCTTATAATGGGGCACTTGTTGCACAAAAGGCCAGTACTTTGACATATTTGGAAACCGAGGTAGCTCACCCTTTTGCCTTTCCTAGAGGTGCTCAGGCTGACTGGAAAGGGAACCCAAAGTGCTTGACTTGTCTACCCCACTTGGAAGAGAGCTGCCATCTTGATTCACAGGAAAAATGAGGGCGTACATTGGGTGCCCCCTCAATTAATGGAGTGCTCCTCGGGGCTGAGAGGGAAAGACAATTGCCTGTGGTTATACAAATAGACAGAGATTTA
Organism: Indri indri; assembly: GCA_004363605.1. Lineage (NCBI taxonomy): Eukaryota > Metazoa > Chordata > Mammalia > Primates > Indriidae > Indri > Indri indri. The sequence continues at coordinate 2,305 of RJWJ010008546.1, forward strand.
GCCTTCAAAGAGGACATCTTCTGGGGCACACAGTACCCTCAAGTTCTAGACAAATGCTCACCCTAAGCATGCAGGGTGGTATTAGAAAACTCCGTGGGTATGGTAGGTTTGCCATTGTCCACTTTGAATGATTTCTTTGAATTTTTTAAACTAAGACAGAAGGTTCCACAGTTGCAAGGATTACCATGGAAATATAAGTTCAGAACTTTGGGGTATATTCACCTGAGCTCATCCTTCTGCAAACCTTACATGGTTAAATAACAAATAAATCCTGGTCTGCATGGTTTCAATGAGTGAAATTTTATTTTTATGCAAATTATACCCAGGGTTACTTTTCTTCTTTGGGTGGGTGATAGAGGTTGGAAAGGGGCAGAGTGTACTCTGATAATTATGGTCGTTTCGTTCTCTGTCTTCACCTCTATGCAAGTAGCTGAGGGAAGATGTCCACCCCTGCTCACCCTGGCCCTCAGCAGAGCGAGGGTGGCTGACTATGGGCTGGTTAGCATTCTAATTTAATCCCCTCTCGTTCTTACAGACAGGAAATAAGATTCAGGGAGATTCAGTCCTTCGCCCGAGTTCACGGAGCTGGTACTGCTAGACCAGGCTTTGACCCAGCTCTGCTTTCCTCCAAAATGGAGGTTCTTTCCGTTTCACTCATCCACTTGTGTAGTCATTTCCTGATTTATTCTTCCATCCATTCATTCAAAAGATATTTTTGACAATCCAAATACCCCTTGGTGAATGAATTGATAAATAAAATGTGAACTATGCATACAATGGGATATCATTCAGTGCTTAAAAGAAAGGAAGGAAGCCCCGACACATGCCACAGCATGGATAAACCATGAGGACATTGTGCTAAGTGAAATAAACCAGTCACCAAGGACAAATACTGTATAATTCCACTTAGAAGAGGTTCCTAGAGTAGTCAGATGCAAAGATACAGAAAGTAGAAAGTGGGACTGTTGAGAGAGGGACGTAGGGAGTTATGGTTTAAAGGGTGCAGAATTTTAGTTCGGGAAGATGAAAAAGTTCTGGAGATGGGTGGTGATGACAGTTGCACAACAATGTGAATATACTAATGTCAAAGAACTATGCACTTAAAAGTAGCTAAAATGGTAAATTTTGTGTTATGCATATTTTACCACAATTTTAAAAAGCATTTGAAAAACTGTTGTATTCTACACTATACCAGTTCCAGAGAATATGAGACCAAACACAAAGTCCACTGTTATAATTAAGAAAAACAAAACAAAAAACTGAATGAAATGAAAAATGTTTTTTCTCTCTGGCCCAGATTCAGCCCAGACTTGCCCTACAAAAACACAGACTGCATCTGAATTGGGCAAAATGACATTCAGTGTCTAGGTTAGGCAGATGAACCAGCATTCTTTTTGTTAATCTGGGGACAGTATTAGACCGATTTTTAATTATATTTAGATACAGGGGTAGGACATGCAGAAACTATAACGTTAAATAAAATAGACAAATTTCAGTATCTCTAAATTTATTCTAATTCTTACTCTGAATATTTGCTATTTGTGTCTTTTTGTTGTTGCTTCACTTTGTTAGAACTGAAGTTGGTCTCATGTTAATTTTACAAGAAATAAGTCGCAACATTATTGTTGAAACATATAAGTATCTTCTCTCAGAGAAGCATGCGGTTTGCATGTTATTTCTAAATTCTAAAGATAATACTTAAATTTCCTTTACATTTATCTGTGTTAATTTCTTCTAAAGTCTGATTTGACCTACATGTGTTCTTTCTTTTCTTTTAGTGCCAATTAAATTTCGAGCTTGCCTTTGGGCAGTCTCTTCCTTACCCTTTTCCTAGTCCACCCTTCCTCCAAGCACACAGCTAGTAGATGCCTCGTTGCTCTCTAACTGCTTGACACACAAATTCGTCTCTGGAATCTGAAATATTAATGCCCAGCGTCAGGTAGCATATTACCAAAAGAGGCCCGAGCCTTGAGATTTGAATTCGCTTTTTCACTTCTATCTCCTAAGAGTTTTTGCAGCTGTTGATGTTTTGCTCAAATATACATATTTTGAAATCTGCAAGGCACACTAAGGAGTTTAGTTTTTTTTTAACTTCCAAGCCGAGAATTTATATCTTATCTTCTTTGAGCAGAGGTATATATTCCTTATTCACTTTTAGTCATTTGGGTTTTTTTTTATAAAATCTTTTTTTTGTCTATTGAAAACTGATGTAAATGCCAATTTTGAAGAGAGCAAAATGAGACCTATGTTGGTCTGATTGAAGCAGGGGCTGTTGTGGGGGGAGTGAGTGTTCTAGAACCCATCGCCTCGTCTTCACTCCAGTGTATGGATGAGGTATTTATAAGGAGCACTGTCAGTGAACCTAGTATGAAACGTTGATTGGATCAAATTTATTGTTAGTCAATCCACTCTGTTTTGGCCTCACTATTGTCTTCTGCAGAACATAATATTGGTTGTACTTAAACTGTATTTTTCCTTCCATGATATATGTAGGCATCATTTCATTTTTCATTAGCTTCTAAAATTGCACCTCCCTCCAGAATGTTTGTCTACGTTGTCCTCCAGAGAACAACTGGGAGAAAACTATTGTACGCATGTGTTTTTGGTCCCACCTAGATTCTTACACTCCCTCCGATGTCTTTCCCAGCTCGTCGCCTGCTTCTATCATAAGAAACAGTCCTCATTCCTCTTCCAGTTAGTCACTTAACCCTCTAAGCTCTGAAGCAGATTCACTGTACCCTGTTTCTATAACAAATGACAACCTCTGCCGTGGGCTTGGAGCATTACTCAAAGTATACATGATGCTTTCTCAACATTTCTTGCTCCTAATTAAATACTATTTAGACACTATTTAGAATGCTAGCATTAATTCAATAAATGCTCATTGGGCTCCTCATGGGGGGCCATCAGAGATGACTCTGTCACACCCCTGCCTTCCAGATACTTGCAGACCGGTAAGGGGTAAAACATAGGCTTTCGTGAATGAAAGAGAAACTCATGAAAACAAATAATGATATGTACTAACTGCCTGCTAGGTGCCAGGCATTTTCCATTCATTTTTTTATTTGAGTCATCACTGCAAGCCTCTGAAATTTATATTTTACTTTCATTTTTATCATAGGATGAAACCGAGTCTCAGAAGGGTTAATTGCATCAGATCTGATTTCAAAGTCCATGTTCTTCCCACTTGGGTACATTGCTTAGGAGGCCCAAGATGGACCAAGTGGGACCAGGTTCCCTAGATTAATTACTACAAAGCAAAGACCTCCTAACCATGGCGCTGCTTGTATTTTGCTCCCACATTTCATTTCTCTTAGGATCAGTGTAAATAGCGCACATCAGCTCCAAAAATACCCACCTGGCAACTACCAAAAGGCGAGACTGCAGCTTTAGCCAAAATGAAATGAAATCTGTGGCATACCTTCCCCATTCACCTAAAACAACTGCCCAGAGATCCTCAGGGCAGAGATCATATTTGCCCAACCCATATGTCTGGAAAGAACCTACTCTGCTTTCCAATGAACTGGGCTCTTACACTGAATGAGTCATTTCAGCATGTCCAGCCCTCAGCAACAGAGTGTGCAAAATGAATGTAAAAATACTTAACATAGTTTTAGGTTCTAACAATTGATTTACGATCCAAAGGCATAAAAGTAATACACGAAGCCTAATCAAATAGTCTCCTGCAGATATTACAAGCTCTTCAGAAAGACTTGAGAGAATTCCTGGCACATGAGAAGTGTGCTAGACCTTTCGGGAGAGGAAATGTGTTTATGGATATTATTCGGCAGTCCCTGAGAGTAGCAGTAGGCGTTGGCAGGGAGGGAGTTAACCAAATGTGCCCCAGAGCCATCCAGAATTTTCAGCTAAGAGGGTGTTACTGTGCTGTGAACCCCAATTAAAAATAAAACCCCTAGCTGGGTGAGCCTGTCCCATCCTTAGGATAAACAAGATTTGATTCGCTGCAATTGTACTGTACTAACCGTGTTGTAGAGTAATATTGCATATATGCCTCCTCTGGGGAGGCACAAAAGAGGCGGCTTAATTATCATCTAGCCAGAAGGATGGGGCATAGTTAACACCTTTCTGGGTGGGCTGAAATTAATGACCCTTTCCCCTCACTATTGCCTACCTCCAAGTCTCTTTATAAATGACTATACAACACAGTAGTTGGTATTCAGATCACGAGAGGGCATTTAGCCAAAGCATTTGTCCACAGGGTTTGATCTCTTTTTAATTTTATTCAGATTTACAACTGTGTTATTAAGTGAGATAACTGGATCCTGTCTGAAGTAGACCAGGGCCTTCCATACTCAAATCGGAACATCTGAAGTTAACATTAATTTTCAAGATGGGACTTAATGCTTTTTCCCTAAGTGTTTTTGCAGGCTGCTCTCCCATAGTCATGTTGAACCTTCCGTTCTGCAGGGCTGTGCATGCAGCGCGCCTGCCCACTTCAGGCAGAGAGTGGGCTTTGGGGACAAAAAGACCAGCCTTGTGAAGTGTGTTGCAGAGGGTTTCAAATTCACAGACAGTCGAATGCCTGGGGAATTCAGCTCTCTCTTTGGCCAAAGAGAGAAGTGCACCATATCTAATAATGATGTTTGAATTTAAAGTAGCATTTTCTCACGTGTGTGTGTGTGTGTGTGTGTGTGTGTGCGTATAAACACATGTATGTATATGCAGGTATGTACATCGATGCAATATTTAATAGGATTTTCTCCTTACATCATGGTTTTGCCATTCACACAGTAGTAAGTGAAGATTCAGTGATGTCACAGGTGTTATGTGATGTAATTAGGTCATGTGATAATCCACAATACAATCTTGAAATGAGGATACTATTAGCCCCACTTTACATTTGAGGAAAGTGACCTTCCAAGCCTAAGTGATTAATTCGAAGCTAATGAAGATTAGAATGACGACTCAACACCATTTTTTTCTGACTCTAAATTCAGTGGCATTCAATTACATTACTCTGCCTTTTCTGGAAGTAAAGTTACAGTTACAAGGAGGCGGCCGGCTCATCCTCTCCGCTTTCTTTCTCCAGGGTGTCATGGAGGCATAGTGCTTAGGAACACTGGGTTCGATTCCCACTTGGTAAGTCTGTGTACTAAGGTGAGGTTTTTAAATTCTTTAGACCTCAGTTTTCACCTGTAAAAATGGGATTGATGAGAATACCTATTTAACGGGAACTTTCCGAAGTCCAAATAATTCAGGATAAGTGCTTAGAATATTGTATGCACTCAAAAAATGGTGTATTCTATTCCTTTGGAAAATTAAATGGATTCTTGATCTGATAGTGTTTTGTTACTTTTATAACCATATGATGTATCATATGATTCATTAGTTCTTGATTCAAGAAGTGTTCATTGAGCATCTCTTGAGGGTCAAGATCTAAACCAGGAGATTTCATAACAGTTATTCGAGTATACTCCAATACATTTATTCATGGTGCTCTACGGAAGAAGGCCTATGTAAAATCCCCTTTAAATATTATAAAATATGGAATATTTCTGTCCTCCCACTTTTGATGCCCATATAGGTCACCTTGATGAAACCCTGAGGTCAGGGATGTGGACTTTAAGACCTAAAAGTGAGTGGCCAAAATATCGTGGGCAGATCTAAAGTAAAGAAGGGGAGTTAGGCCAAGTAGATATGACCTAGTGGGTCAGCAAAAGAGTTGGTTAGGTCAGATTTTCTTGAATGTTTTGCTGCTGCTTTAGCTAGCTTCTACAGATCTCACAGAGCATGTACCGGTTCTTACCCTAGAGAAGCTTGAAGCCACCAATCAGTGTTAATACCTCATTCTCAAAAATTAATGTCCTCTTACAATGATTATTTAATAGAATACTCCAAAAATCCAAAAAAACACTTATTTATCCACATTGAAAAAAATACTGCTCCTCCCTTTTTTTTCAAACAGAGTTCATTCACTTATTTAACAGATGTTTTAATGAGTACATACTAGGTGCTAAGCATTGCAATAGGTGCTTCAGGAGTCAATAGTAAGCAAGAGGGGATGACTTCTCTGTTCTAATGGAGTCCTCACTCTAGCGGGGCAGACAGAACTTCTTCAAATAAACACACTAATGATCATTTAAAGACATCTAGAGGCAAAATAAAATGAGCACCAAGACAGATAGGAAAATGGCTCTGTGGGAAAAGATACTGAAGAAACATGACTTTAAATCAGGAGTGAGGGGATTCTTAGAAAGGCTTTCTTGGAGGACTTGTAGCTTGCACTACTTACCAGCTAAAGGATGGAGTAAACTGGATGGGATTGGAGGGAATGGTACAGACAGATGGACCAGCATGTGTAAAAGCCCAGTTCTCGGAAGAAGACTGGCCTATCAGAGGCCCAGAAAGCAAGCCAGCGGAACTAGAACAGAGAGAATGAGAAGGAAGGAAGTGTGGGACACAGCTGGAAAGCCAGGCAGGGCCACAGCAAGCAGTACTACCCTGAAGGTGTTAGTCGTTCTCTATGAGTGGTGGGAAACCTTTCAACAGTGTTAAGCAAGAAGGTGACAGAATCACATTTGTTCTTTGAAAATATTATGTGAGCTGCTGTGGGAATAACGGGCTCTGAAAAACAAGTACTGCAGGAAAGAAAGGATGGCAGCTTGGAAATGGTAGCCAAGATATGAACAGATAAATGGACTTGAGCAATATTTTGTAGGTAAGATGGAAAGGACTGGGCAATGGATTGGATAGCTCTGAAGAGGAAAGGTGGAGAATCAGAGGGAACTTCCAGCCTGTATAACTGGATGCGTGGTAGTGACATTCAGTGGACATTCGGCCAACAGTGAGAAAAGATTAAATGTTTATGTCAAGTTTGAATGATATTGGGCCATTCAAATGGGCATGAAGGGAAAGAATTAGATGCTTGGATTTGAAGATACGAGGAGATCTTTGGATGCATATGTAAAACTGGGAGTCATTGGCATTTGAAGCCCCAATAATTGAGGCCATGCAATTAGATGTGATTACTTAGGGAACTAGAATAGAGAGAGATGAGAAGAAGCACAGGATAGACTGAAAATATGAAACATTGGGTAGGTGCTGACACTGAAAAAGAAACTGAGAGGGTACAGCAAGGGAAGCAGGAGAAGAATTGGAAATACATTGTGTCATGAAAAACAAAGGAAAAGGAAGGAGTTAATAAGAATACGAAATGCTCTGAGAGTCAACATGAAGACTGAAAATCATTCACGAGATTGTGCAACTTTGTGGCTGTTGCGGTAAATATCTGTTTTGCCAAGTGAAAAGACATTACTCATGCTTCCATTCATATGGTGAGTTGAGGGGCAAGCACAAGGTTAGGAAATGGAAAATATGAGTTTGTACAACTTCAGAGAATATGACTATAAGGGCAGGAAGAAATATAAGGTATTGACTGGAGATACTCATCTATTTTTATGATCATAGCTACCATCTGCATATTACTGGCGTCCAAATCTGGTATTTCCAGACTTGACGCCCTCCAGGGCTTCAGATACACACCTACCTGATCTTGAACTTCTGCTGAGAATCACACATATCTCAATCCCATCATATTCAAAATGGAGCTTATCCCATTTGCCCTTGGCCCAAAACTCCTTTTCCAGCTGTGGCCTTCAGTTCAGTGCATGGTACTTTCTTCACCCAGCTCTCAAAGTAGAATGCTGGGTGTCATCTTCACTTCCACCTCACTCTCAGTTCTCCTGTTTAAGTAATTCCCAACTCTTACATATATTGCAGATCTATCTACTTCTCTAATTGGAATCTCAAACGGTGCATGTCCAAATAGAAACTCCTGGTTTGTAACCCCAACCTCCCAATTTCCCCCTCTCAAGTCTTCTCTGTCCTGTTCTACCAAAGCTGCTCCGGCAAAACAATAATAGCAACAAAACAAAACACAAAACAAACCCTTGGCATTTTCCTTAACTTCTCTCTCTTTCCCAAATCCAACCAATCAGCAAATCCTGTCGGTGCTTCAATAGACATACGTCTAGATATGGACGACTTCTCATTGCCACTTCTGGTGCCCTGATCATGCCACTAAAATCTCTCACTTGGACTATTGCAGTAGCCTCGCTAGTTCATCTGGCCAGTCTCAAGGAAGGAAAAGCAATCTATAGAGTTATTTTCTGCCTCCCACATCTAAACCCCCATTCTCTTTGCCACTGTCTCTCACATTGCCTGTTTTATTTCCTTCAAAACATAAGCATTGATCTCTTCTTGAATCTCTTATATAAATATTTGTTTCCTTATATATATTTATGTCTCTTCTCATTAGAATGCAAGCTCCAGGAAAGACAGATGTGTTCACTGCTTTATTTTCAATGCCTTACACAGTGTCTGGCATGCAGGAGGGGCTCATTAAATAAATTTTGAATAAATAAATCCTGGGATTAATATTAGCACAAGAAATAAGCAGGGGCCAGGCCTGCTGGATGGGACCTTTCAATAGTTCTACCTGTAAAGAAAGGTTAAACCTTTTTAGTAGCAGACAAGAGATAAGGATGTAGATAGAGAAAGTGTTGTTGATGAAAAACATTTGTTCTCTCAGTAGAAAAATATCAGATTTGGTGTCTTACAGTGTGAATTCTAATTGCCAGTTTCATTATAGAAAAAGTATGAGTGGATGGCATGAAATAAATGTAAATAAGCTGTTGATTCCCTACTACTATTTGAAGGACTGCTATAAGTTTCTTTTGTCTCAGAGGTAGTCTTTGCTCGCTAATGAATTCAGTTTCTCTTCATGCCCTTCCTGAACTAAACATTATTGTCTGACCCGACAAAGCAAATTCATCCTTTTTAGAACTGTAAACATTATTATTTAATAGAATTGGATAGAAACAAAATCATTAGATGCTCTGCAGGAAGCAAAATTCGTCATGTCAGGAAACTTTTCATCCGAATAAGATGAAGAAGTTGATCAGGAGAGAGTCACAGAGAATTGGGTTGTCGTTTGAGCTGGTCTACAGTAAAAATACATACGACATTTTTTTAAAAAAATTATTTGCTTTTCACTGTCAAGAGCTCTGTGAAACAATTGGGGTTCGAGGACAGTAGTGAAGAAAGAAAGAAAGAAAGTGAGCGTAATGGACGTGTTGAGAGAGATTATTCTACAGGTGAAGGACAGGCTGGGAAATAGTGCAGAAGGGAGTCAGGAAAGGTAAACAGGGACTCAAGAATGTTGGTCTGAAGCAGAGCTGGGGAGAGAGTTGGTGAGTGTGTTTCTATTGGATTTCTCCCGGTCCATAATGCCCTTCTGAGCAACACCCAGGATATTACCCCATGCCGCCATAATAAATAATTCATTCACAGACCCACATAGGTAGAAAAGCACTGGCGCCATTTTGACTTCCTACCGATACTGCCACTCTTCTTCAAGGGAAGTGAGTCCTTCTCACCTCTGCAAACATCTTCCAACTCCAAGAAAGGCAGTAAGCAAATTTCTCTATCTGGCTGGCAAACAGCATACATTCCTTTTTTTGAATTCAGAAATTGTCACTTCTGGGTTTCCTTTGTGAGAAACAGTTCCCATAACAACATGAGAAGCCAGACCTCTGGGGGGACCTTCTGAGGAGCTCTGGAATCTTCTTTGCCTCTGAGGTAGGGTGGAGAATGCCAGCAATATCGCTCAGGCTCCCTTGTTGACACACACTTATATCTGGAAGAGAGCCAATCCCTGAACACCACAGGCAAATCCACTCTCCTCCCAGGTTGCTGTAAATTATGCAGCATCTCAAATAGCAAAGCAATATTTTTATATCTATCAACTAATGACTAAATGAAGGAACTGTTGTAAAATATTCTTGCAGTCTGAAAAACAGATGTGTGTGTCTCAGGGCATTTTAAACACTGATATTGATAGATACTCTGTGCATTTCAAATATATTATACAAATATATGTGTGTGAAAACATTTGCTTGTATATTTGAAAATATGTATATTTCCTATACAAATTATCCATCAAAATTTTCAAGATTATTGTTTCAGAAAACAATTAGTAATAACAGAATTTAGGGAAAATGGCTTCTTTGTGACTACACCTTAGCTATGTAACTCTCCTATTACAGACCCTAGAGGAAACACATTTAGAATAAAGTTAGAAATTCAGATGGGAAACACTGAATTACATAGTGATACACAGGAATAGATAAAAATATCCTATTTTTAATAAATTCACTGTGCAGTTGCTTCTTAGTTGTTGAATCATTTTTGTTGTGGTTATTTATCTATTGTGATTAATGAATATATTTATCTCTAATTCATTATTAAAATTTAGCTAGACTAAAAGTGATTGGCTGGGGCATAGTAATATATCTGTAATGTAAGTTTGCAACAATAGGTCACTTTCTCTTCACATTATTTTATATTTCTAGACCTGCTGTAACAGCCCAAATGATTCCATTATACAGGTATTTTTCATAATAATATTAAATTACCTTTACTTCTTCCATAAATTGTACATAGTGATTTGTGCTATATCCATCTTCTTTTCTTCTGCTAGTTGAAATGAGAATTTGCCATGAGATTTTTAACCCCAGCTTTCCCAACTCTACCCATCCTACATTTGAGAAAAAATAAACAAGATAATGGGGGAAAATGCTATTGTTAACAGACGAACACACAGCCATGGAACTTTGCATAGTCACTATTTTCCCCTTTGCTATTAAGTAACTTGGGGAGGGATTTTTCCAGAGTATTCAATAATCTTTGTATCCAAATCCGCCCTTAGGTTTTTTCAGTCTTTTTTTCTCTCCTCTTCATTTTAAAGAGCTGCTGTTGTTATGCTTGGCGCCTGCATCTCCATGGAAGTGTCTTTCTCTTTCCAAATTTGAAATGGCCTTTTGGCCTATGACCTCGATTATCAGATGGGTTCCTGAAAAGTTGTTAATTTGCTCCCTTTCAAGATTTTCTTGTTGCAAGCATGAGAACTCATGTTTCTTTAGTTCTCTACTCGTCCAAGCTGAAATTAGAAGTCTGTTTTTGTCATTTAGATGTTAAATCCATCTGGGGCTGGTTCTTGTATATGCAACTAATTTTAGCTTACTTATTTTTATTTATACTCTTTTCCTTTCATATTTGTTCTTGTAGATGTTATAAGGAAAAGTAAAGAGTTTGAAATCACTGTGTTCTTCAGCAATTGGGCAATTTCACATTTAGCATGGTGTACTGAATGAGGTTCTTGAGATTCCAAAAACAAAGAATTAATGGGGACTTAATTTGGAGCAATCTAGAAAGAGGGTTGCTATACATTACCTTAGACACCTCCATGCTATTTCAGATATCCTCTGCTTTAACTCCCTGCCCCATTTCACTAAAGAGCTCATTAAAGACTCTTGCTGTTGGCCATTAAATTCATGAGTTACACTTCTACTCTAGTCTTGCTTTTATTTTTTTTTTTTATTGTTTGTTGTTTATAGGGGTACAGGTGTTTAGGTTACGTATGATGCCCTTGCCCCCCCTTCCCCCCAAGTCCCAGTCCCAAGCGTGTCCATCTTGCTTTTATATTCTTTTCTTCTTAGATCCAATCCTTGTCTTACCTGGCCTGGTTGTTTTCTTTTGTATGCAATAAAGCTTCAATCAGTCTATTTACCTATAGTGAAAAGGGTCCAAGATCTGAAGTCAGAAAGATCTGGGTTTGAGGCTTGTTTTTAAGACTTCGGTCTATTCATTTAATATCCCAGACACTCAGCTTCCTCATCAGTACCACGTATACTGCAAGGCTATTTTAATTGACTCACAATTTTTTCTTTTCCACTTTCAAAATCTTCTTACATTTGATTTTTCACTGAGGCACCTGCACCTCAGTATAGGTCTGCAGTTCCTGGTCCTTTACGTGGCCAAGGGCCTCACCAACCACAAATTCTTCTCTCTCCCCAGGTAAACCCACCCATTCCCAAGTCTTCAAATACCATGTCTAAGCTGATGATTCTCAAATTCTTCCTGAAGCTTCTGTAGGAACTTCTTTTGTGAATTCTAGCCTAAATCCCAATGCCCATGCAGCATCTTCACTTGATTATCCAATCGATGTTCAAACTTCATGTCTAATATTGACCCTTGGATTTCCCTTAGATAATACAGTTCACCTTCAGTGATCCCCTTCTCAATAAATAGCATCGACCTTTATCGAGTTGCTTTGGACAAAATTGGAGTCATTCCTGACTCTTCTCTTTCTTTACAGCCCATATTCAGTCCATTAGCAAATATACATCCTAAATCATTTGAAACATATCTACTACTCCATCCTAGTCCATGCTATCATCATCTCTTACCTGGACAACTGAAATTATCTCCTAACTGCATCCTCTGGAACTCAGGACCTGCACAGTCTGGATCCTATAATAGGCTCTTACAGCCCTACTATTTGCAGTCCATTTTTCCTGAATGTCATACGTCTGCCTGTTTCATTAAACTTGGCCATCATGGTGTCCCCAGTTTCCAAATGATCTTTCATTGGTCATGTATTTGACAGTCTACTTCTATGCATTCTGAAAAACACAGATCAAATGCTGTCTATTTATTACATATAAAGGTTCCTGATTATCAAATCTAAAAGCAATGTGTCTCCTTGGAAAGTCCAAGACACATTTTTGTTACATAACTTTCCTTTAAACTACCTATTAATATTCTTGAATGAGAAGAGTGAAGAGTGAGACAGACTTATGTTGAAAATTGAAACAATACAGAGGGATACATTCTTAAATAGATATATCTTTCCCTTCCTTCGCCTTATTCCCTGATTCCAAGAAGTATACATTGTTAATAATTTCTCGTATTGAAAATATTTTTCTGGGCTTGTCCTATGACTGTTAACTTTGCCCTTTATAATGTGTACTTTACTTAATGCTTAGAAATGTGTCCAATTGTCCAATTGTTTCTGTCTATCCTTATTAGAATGTAATGTCCATAAAATGATCATAATATCTTACACAATGAAGGTATGCAGCTACTCTATAAAATGAGGGATAAAAAGCAATTGGTGAAGTTTTAAAGGCTTCTTGCTGAGTACTGTTTTAGCTATGATACAGTCCTGTACCATCGAAACCAGTTAGAATTTCAACCTAGATTTCAGTAAATTTATTTATATGCCCTTAACAGCACCCCACATCATGCCAATATGCTATTCAGCTGATTTATAACAACCGTACCCATCTGCCTTTTTAAGAAACCATTTAATTTAAAAAATTACATGTATAGAGTTTTCGTCCTTGACCTTCCTACAGATATTACTGAAAAATCAAGCTAAAAACTATCCAAAATCTCATAAATTACCTCACTCCTACAGCTTACATCACCCTGCCTCTTCCTTGACAGCTGAATTAATTTTAAGAAGTCCCATGGAGTCATCCTCAACCATTCATTATCTCAGGCCTGTGGCAGAGCCCTGTGTAGGCATTTGCCAGCTTGTCCTTTTAATCGTCTCCTAATGATGAATTGGCCTTGAGTGATTCTGTGTTCTATCTCTGTCCCTTCACGGACTCCCTTTTCCCTTGTTGGCCATTGTTTCTTCCTCTGGGGACCTTATTGGAATCCACAGCACCAGAGCAGAAACAAAGACACGCTTAACTATTATTTCCACCCCCTCGAGCCAGGCATTTCTTCTGCACAAAATTCCAACTTTATCAAGTCAGGCGGCACCTCACTCTGCTTCCTTCCTTCATTTTCTGTGTTTGCAGTCTCAGTTGTGCAACTGGATCCAACTGCTTTGGCTCCCACATCACAGACCCAAAGTGAAGCATCTGGCTTTGCTCTTTCCCAATCACAGCCTTGGCTTGACCATGTCCCTCCCATTCCTGCTTCCAGATTTCTCCATCCTCACCCTTTTCCTCTCTTGTGTGATGCAACTGACTTTTCAGACAGTTTTTAGGCAAAGCATGACATCACTCAGGATCCAGTAAGGAAAGACCATATTAGATATTTCAAGAGACATATTGGTTCCATAGGTGCTGGGGGACCAAAAGAGCTTAAAAGAAACATGAAATAAGACAGAGATATAAATGCCAGGAAGAGCTGCCACTCATAGGACTGGGGAAGAAAGGCAAGACTGGGGGTTGTCATAGTTGAGAAATAGGAACGTCTTGTAGAACTGGATTTTAGTCTTCTGAGCAGAGGGTGCTCCTCCTTTGGTGCTGGGATGCAGAAGTAGCTGGGGCTTGAATCCGAGGGTGCGGTCACAGGGAAGGGTCATTGCTGGTATAACCCCGGCAAGAAACAGAAGCAAACAGAAAGAAGGAAATCTCTTACCTCTTACTTTCCTGCTAGTAACCCTTATTAAAGCCCAACGGGAAGTCTGCTGACAAAGGAGAAATAAACTCTGTACTCCAACATCACAGAGCAGATTATTCGAAGGTGAATTTGAAACTAAGAGACAGAAGCTTGGTAATTAACAGCCCAAGAAGCTCCCTTAGTTTGGTTTGTCTCAAGCTACTTGCATTATTTTACATTTTTCATATGTCCATTTCTCTGCCTGTAACATCCTTCTCCATTTTCCCCGGCTGAATTCTTTCTCAGATGCAATTTTTATTTTCTTGCAAATTTTGTTTACTTCTCTGAGAAAGAAAAGGAATCATTTCTCTCTCAGCATCCTGTAGTTCTTTACATATGTGGCTAATGTGCTCTGTCTTTGCTCTGTGCATTGCCCTGGACAATGTGTTCTGTCTATAGTCATGAAGTGTGTCTGTCTGCATGAGAGTCAGAGCAACTCAAGGATGGGGACTTACGTATCCAAATATCTATTCAGAGGGGCTGGCTCAAAAATAAAGGTTCAGTCTGTTTTATAATAATGACTTGACTAGAACTAAAAAGTGATGCACATGTGTCTTTCCAACCAACTGTTTAGGATCCAGTCATGTGGCTCAACCGAACCATAAGGGAGGCTGGAAAATGATGTCTTCCCATGCTCCCTGGGAGGGTGGGGCATGGACGAGAAGTAGTGAACATCTAGATAGCCTCTGTCACACTTTCCACCTGTAAGTATATCCGACCCAGCAAAGGAGGACAGTTAGAGCAGTAACACATATAGAGAAACACACATGTGCACATGTTGCATGGTTAACACATCACTCTTTATTCAACCCTAGTTTTAGAAAAGGTTTGAAGACTGATAATATCAGGGCAGCACCATCTTTATAACACCTCGATACATTTTTGTAGAAACTATTGAATAAGTAAATATACCGGCAACTAGACCATCAATCTTCAGGAGGAGACTTAGCCTCCTAGCTCTGTAAATAATGATTCATAATATTTTAAATGAAGTGAACATCCTGACATTTGTATTTTCCCGCTATAGTTATATGGGGGAAAGCTGAAACAATAAAGAAGCAGTATAATCAACTTGGATTGTATCATTTGGGGGGCATTTTATCCAACATTCCATTTCACAAGTATTATTTTTTTCATTAATTCTCATCTCTTTAATTGGCCATTCTTCATACATATCAGGTAGCATTTTCTACATTCTCATATTTACAAGCTAATAAACAAAAAAAGTCTATTTGGTCAGATTCTATACTAACAGTCTTCTCTTATTTGGAATGTGGCTTTTGTGTAGTAGAGACAATCAATGTTGGCTTTGTATGTGGGTACCAAGAACACCAGTCGGAGAGTAGAAGAAGAATTTTAGGGGTTGATATTTGGGCAGTAAAGACTCAGAACAACTTCAGGGAGCATAGAGTAGTAACAACATCAGAAGGTTGGACTCTTGATGTTTCCTTCTAAACCATTCTTCCACAGTCTCTCCCATCTCCGCTGGTGGAAATTCCATCCTTCCAATTGTTCAGGCCCAAATTCTTGCAGTCATCTTTGAGTGCTCTTCTTTTCTCATACCACACATCCGATGTCTCAGTAAACCTTGTTAGTCCATTCAAAACAGATCTAGGGTCTCATCTGCAATGCTGCCATCATCAGCTCTCACCTGGACTATCACAATTGCTTCCTAATTGATCTCTCCGAGCAGACCCTCGACTCTGCAGTCATTTCTCAACACAGCAGCCAGGGTCATCCTCCCAAAAGTCTCCTCCCCTCCAAAGACTGCTGTCAGAGTAGAGCCAAAAGCCCGCACCAGGGCCTGCTATGCCATGATCCCTTTGCCCCACTGACCTCCCGGCCTTAACCCCGCTTTCCTTCCATTCTGCTTACTCCTTGCTTTTCCTTCACTCTGACTTTTCTTGCTCCTCCTCAAGTCTCAGGAAGGTGTCCCTGTCGACCTTTGTAGAAACTGCATTCCCCTTCTTCTTTCTGTATCTTCATTCTCTGCCTTATTTTCTAGAGCACTTACCACTTTCTAGCATACAAGCCTTTCTTATTTATTTTATTAATTCTTATTCTTTCCTCAGTAGAGTAAACATTCCACAGAACAGGGACTCTCATCTGTCTTTTGGCTGCTGTATTCTTAGCACTCAGAAAAATACCTGACATCTTATAGGAGCTGAATTAATACTAGTTTAATATATTACATGAAATACTGGAGAGGCTGAACAAGAGAAAACAATGGCCCATTCCACAGGATCGTTGTGAGTTTACAATTAAATTAGTTTTTACTTTGCAAATTATAATGCACTGGTTACATATATCATTATTATTGCTAATAATAATACCCAACGGTTACGGAGCTTACATGAACTAGATGTTGCATAAAGCGCTATGCATTTTTTTTACCTAATTCATACAACAGCCCACTGGGGTAATTGCTGATATTAATCCCCTTTCAGAAGTGAGAATATTGAAGATTATTGAGTGTCGGATATCCCCATAATCTTAAATTCGTAATTTGGAGTGAAGCCAGTGCAGAATTAGAGACAAAGCCCACTTTCTCATTTCTGTCTTTTTTCACTCAGCTAACATTGTTGCCTTTCTATAGTACATTCCATTTCAAGATGAGTAATCTGGGCAAATCTAACTATTGCAGGAAGTCCTTGAAATTTCATGCTTGCCTAATGAGACTGGTTTGTGGTAGAATCAACAACTAAAAATATGGCAGAATCAAGAAAATTCACCTTACTTATTGCTCAGGACAGTTGGTTTAAAAACATGATTTTTTGGAATAGGCAAAGCTTTCTTAAACAGAACACGAAGTATAACCCTAAAGGAAAAACATGATAAATCAGATTATGTTAAAATTGAGAATATCTGATAATCAAATGCCATGATTAAGTGAATAAAATAAAGCCCCCAAATTGGAAGAATATAGTTACAATACATATATCGTACAAAAAAACCCTCATATCCAAAATATGTACAAAATCCCTATAAACTGATGAGGGACAACCCAATATGGACAAACCAGTTGAATGTTCATGTAAGAAAAGAGGATATCCTAATGGCTAATAACTATGTAAAAAGTTACTCAACTTCTTAGGTCTCGTGGAAATGTAAATTAAATGTAAAAGAGATATCCTACATACCAAGAATAATGGCAAGAATTATAAAGACAGAACATATCAAATACTGCTTATGAAGGGGGCAACCAAGGCTATTTGACCTACACTGCTGATGGGAGTGGAATCTGGTACAAATGCTTTGGATAACGGGTTAGCAGTAGCTATTAAAACTGAGCATGTGCCTACCCTGTGACAGGGCAATTTACTGCTAAGAATACACCCAATAGAAATGTTTACACACGTTTACCCAAAGACACACTATTTGTAGTGGCCATAAATTGGATACAACCCAAATGCCCCAAATGTGAGAATGGATAAACGCATTGTAGCATATTCACATAGTGGACACTTTTAAGAAAGAGAATGAACAATTCACAATTTTATGCACCAATATGTATGGATCTTATAAGCATAATGGTGTATGCAGGAAGCCAGACACAAAAGAACACATACTGTATGATTCCACTGATGCTCAAAAGCAGACAAAACCAATCTGTGCTGCCGTCAAGACAGAGACGAACTTTGGAGATGGAGATGGGGGCACGAGGGTAGTTTCCAGAGTGCTTGTGCAGTTCTCTCTCTGGATGTGGGTATGTGTAGTTTATACACATATGAAATGTGCTCTTCTGTGTATGTGTGTCATATTTCAAAGTTAAACAAGACAAAAGCAAAAGTGAATAAAGATTCTTTCTGCACTTTGCTCTATCACCCTGTGAAACAACATTCTGCATTGTCTGTTTTACATAACTGTAAAGAAAATGAAAATCTAGTCTCAAATGCATAAAGCATCTTACTAGGATGATGCATTCAGAAGCAGGAATACAAGGTGGACACTTTTGACATGTGAAAATTCTAGCCAAAGACAATATATTTGATAGCGTTCATCATTGTAATGATAGTGATATATCATTATAATGCAAGGGATAAACAGGCATAAATATCATTATAATGCAAGGGATAAATCATACTGTGATGTTTACTTACATTTGATAAATTCAGGTTTCGACTGGTCTAATGTTGTTCTTCTATTCTATTAGAGGTGTCTTATCTGCTGAGTCATGTTTTTCTAACCCAAGATTGCTGCCTTCTGCTGCTGGACACATGGTTTGGGGACCACAGGGAGAGAGGCCTGACAAGCATCCCTGCAGATACTGCCTGGTTCCCTAGCAGGAGTGCTTGGAAATTCTTCAATGTTTTCCTTCTCTTTTGTGAAACAACATAAGGCAGTTCTTCTAAAATAGGCCTGGGTTTCTTTGTGGCGTGTGTGACCATACAGGTGAGTTAGTCAAGGCTGGCACCCTTTCATTTCCTGGGAAAAGAACCGTAGGACACATGTGCCCGAGGGGCCTGCAGCTCTAGGGCCGAATGACAGGCAGCAGAGCCTGGGGAGAGGTGTAGAGGCAGAGCAAAGGGATTAGGAGGCCAGGAGAGGTTGGTTCGATTAAACTGAGAAGCCACAGTATTCTCTGTCCCTTAATCAGCACCAATGAGGGAAACGATCCCAACGCTTTGCAAAACACCACAGTGACTCGAGGTGGATGCTTAACTGGTGGCTGCACTGGCCTGTGCCACTGATTTCAATCTGCGCTAAACTTTTTATCTGTCCCTCTCTCCCTGTGCCAGTCTTCCCAATGTTTCTCGACATCACATTAACTCCCCTCCCAGTACAATAATCGACTCCAATCTGCTATTATCACGGAAATAGAAGAGGTAAAGTGCCTGTAATAGGATCCAAATCAAATCACTTTCACTTCAGCTGGCTTTTGCTGTGAAGCCAAGGATTCCCCAGGGAGATTCAATACAGAGAAACACCTGCAGGCACAGGCTGAGGCCTGGAGAGTAGATGCAACACGACAGGCCCCGCTTGCCTGTAGCATCTCCTTAGTTACAAGACGGTCACCTCAGGAGTAATGACCTCGGGCAGGCTCTGATAAACTTGTGACTCAAAGGCAAAGCCAGGATCAGACTCTCCCTCCACTGAACCCATCCTGAAGCAACACGTTGGTTTACGATTCACAGCACCAGGGCTATGGTTGAATGTCCTTGCCTGAAGTACTTGCTTTCATTGGGGTGGTTTTCGCATGAATTGCTGCTTGTTCTTTGAGCAGTCCACCCTCAAGGAAAAAAATTACATGTATGTATTACTCTTAAGAAAGGCCAGAACAAATTGAACAGAATTCAGGCCTGGCAGGGGGTGAGGTAGGAAAAACTCCATAAGATTTTCCTTTGGGTACACCACATATTGAATTCCCACACTCTGTCTCTCCCATTGCATTTCCCAGATGGTTACAGGTTCTTCAGAGCGAAGCCCTTTCTGTGCATGAGTCCATTAGTTCACATATGTCTTGTTGAGTCTCCCCATGCATATTACTAAACGGCAATGCTGTACACATGTGAGATTGTACATAACTTCTTATTTAGGCTCAGAACCTGACACAGACTTGGCAGGAAGACCTTATAGTCGATGCTTACTTTTCTGCTGGAGTCTGAAGACTTTAGCTACCTAGACTCATTGATAGTTTCAGTAAGCAAGTTATCAGATAAGCAAAAAGAGCAATTGTAATCTTCATTTCACAGACCCATTAAAGCCTTGTGGTAGACATTTCCAAAGCAAATGATTCACTGGAAACATTCTCCAGCAAAAGTCTCCAGTATTCTGTAGTTTCACCCTTGGACTCCATCTGAAAAGTAGACAAACAGGTTCAGTAATAAGAAAAACAGAATTGGAGTTAAAAATGCTGAGTTTGCATTAAAGTTTCACCCTTTACCAACTATACGACTTTGGACAAATATCTTAATCTCTCTAAACCTTGCTTTTCTTTGTCAACAGAATCCTTTCTCCTGTCCAGTCCTGGGCATTATACGAGGTGAGGTATTTGAAAGCATTTTGTTATCTCTAAATCACTGTGCTGATACAGGAAATGGTAAATTTTCTGAAAGTGTTACAAGATCAAAATTTAAAAGAAGAAAACCATAAGCATTTCTTCCGAAAAATGAATCTAAAAGGATCAAAAGAGAACTGTGATGATTTAAACCATGGGGTGTTTCTCAGGAGTGGTTCCGCTCAGTCGGACAGAAAATGATGTGTAAGAAAATCCCACCATAGCAGATGCAGAGCAAGGTGCACATGTGATTGATGCCAGTCAGAACTGGAGCCGCCACCTGGCCTTAGTGGACCAACCCCCTGCCCCCAGAGTAACCAAGGCCGTGGGGACTGGAGGAAGCAGTTTGTAGGAACTGCAGTGGGCAGGTGGGTCTGAAGGTCATGCTCCAGAAAGCAGGCACTGCCAGGTTTCTTGTGGGTGAGAAGAAAAGAAGAAGTATTTCCAAGCGAACATTGTAGGGATTCACTAGGGATGAAGCTATTATTGGGATGATTTATGCCTAGACTTTTGCATGATCTCAGACCCCTTAAATTATAAGATGTGTCCAAGGAAAATGGTTTCATGGTGAATGTGGACCTCAGGGAAATAGCTGATTGCTATTAACACTTACAGTCTGTTTCATTTAAAGGCCCTGATACACTCTATTTTTATTTGAGGCAGGACCCCATCTTGGCCTTTCAGATGACAGGAGAATGTGGTGTGAGTATGGTAAGGTCAGAAGCAGGTTGTGTTACATAAGACAGGGGGATATAAGCACATTTAGTACAAATGACCACCCGAAGCCAAGCTAGGTCTGATTTTGTATAATTTATTCTTTTCAGTGAGGGACTTTTATTAAACATATAACTAGCTCTGGTTTAATATGCATAGTTTTGGAAGAAATTTTATACAGTTAGGTGGACATATCAGAAAAAAAATCGTGTGTTCTAGTTTGAGGTTTGAAAACAGTGATCCCTTTATTCTGTCCTTCAACAAATGTCTTTTCATAGTTTTGATTTAGAAACTGCATATATGATTTATATACTTACAAAATTAAATTAAAAAAAGAAACACCTGAAAACTAAAAATAAAGAAACCTAACTGTGAATCAAAACAAAGATGAAAGCAAAACGTCAATGTTTGTCCAGTGCCCAGAGGCTTTGTGCAGAAGCCCGACGACCTGCAGCACGAGGCACATCCTACTGGTTTCTGTGCCACGTATATCTGGGCCTGGGCTGGGGAGACAGGAGGGTGACAAAGCTATGGTGGGATGATCGTGCTCATGGAAGTCACCTGGTTAAGAAGAGAGCAGGAAACCTGTGGCTGACTTAATCTGGAAGAGTTGGGGAAGGCCTCGGAGAAGAGGTGATGCTTGAGCCAAGATGTGGAGGGAGTATAGAAAGTTGTCGGACAGGAAGGGAACAGGGAAAAGACAGTTCTGAGCAGAGAAAACAGCAGGCGGAAGGTTATGGAGGAAAGTGTGTGAACAACACCTTCAATGTGTGGCCATTAGTCAGATCATCAAAAATGCCTGCAACTACAGGAGTATGTACATTCTTTTATAAGAACTGACTTAAATTTCTGATTTCACAATGCACAAACTCCAGCAGCCCATGACTTTAAGATTGCTGAGTTGTGTGCAAGTCCAGCTGGGCTTCCCTGTGGTCCCTGGTAGTGCCTGTTTTTCATTCTTGGCTATATCCTTCTGCTCAATGATCTCCCCATTTGTTGAGTACTTGGCCTGATCAAGGCATTATCATCCCCATTTTATAGATAAGAAACAGAGGCTCGATCACTTGTTTAATTACATGGAATTGAGGAATTACACAGAATAAAAGTGGGCAGTCAGTCAAACCTATGGCTATCTGATACTAAAGCTAGCTTGCTCCTTGCATAATTGCCTGGAATCTTACTCATCTCCCTTTCATTTCCTTTGTCTCACTTTTTAAAAGAGAAATTCCCAGATAAGGTTTCCATGATGTTTAAGACCAGCATGGTAGAGAACATCAAAGTGACTGTTCTGAAACCCGCCCTTGGCTGTTACTTCTCAAACTGTTCCCTATACCAGCACACCAAGGGTGACAAATTATATCAGAAGGAAAGCAAGTACCCTAAGATGATCCTCCAGACTTGGTTTCATTTAAAACTTGGAAAACTCTGTCTATGATATGTCCATACAAGAGACTCCAGTACATGTTAGCGTGTTTTAAACTCTGGAAAATTATCATCACGAAGAATTCTGGTAAATTACGTGCAACTCATTCTTACTCAAACTCCACGATGTCCACTTTTGCTACATACTTGTTAACATCCTGCAAAAACAGAACCTGAGGACCACTTTTTTTCTTATAGTTCTGGAGACTGAAATCCAAGATCAAAGTGCCAGTAGGATTGGTTTCTCCTGAGGCTTCTCTCCTGTGCTTGCAGATGGCCACCTTCTTGTTGGGTCCTCATGTGGTCTTTCCTCTAGGTGTGTGTCCTTGGTATCTCTTCCTCTTATAAGGACATTAGTCACATTGGATTAGAGCTGAACCCTATGACTTCATTCAACTGTAATTACTTCTTTAAAGGTCCAAATGCAGTCACATTGTGGGGGTTGAAGCTTTAACATATGAATTTTGGAGAACACAGTTTAGTTCATATTTACCTAATTTCCCATTGCATTCCTATCCCGCAATATCCAGGATAGGGTGACCAGTTCGTTTTTGGAATATTTATGATGTTTACTTCAGTTGCAATAGTCTTTCAGCTCCTTGAAGACCCACCACAGGCACGATCTGAGTGAACAAGGAGAAGAACGGAAGGGAGGCAAGAAAGTAGAGACTTTTCTCCATTGCATTTTCTGTTACTACCAAGGACAGAACATTTTGGAACATACCAAATGGTCACCTGCGTCTTAAGGGACAGGAGAAGGCAGGTGCCTTGGGGTATTCTACTTCCTGGCCTGGACAGAGCAAAGTCTGATACAAAAGTCTAGACTGCATTGGTTCCATGCAGTTTTCCTTAGCTAAGAGTTCTTGGTATAACGATTTTCTTCTCTTCTGTTTTGTTGTATGGTATTTTCAGCTTATACATTTATGTCTTGGCATATGTATTTTTAAAATTATTGTCTTTCTAAGCTGGTTTTAGGCATTGGGTGCAGTGTGACCCTCAATAGGGAAGCAGGTGAGTCCATCCTGGTGCTGATAGGTAGAAAGGAAGTAGGAAACAGGGGATTCAAGTTCATGTGCACCTGGGTCAACCTGGGTCAATGTTGTTTGAGGCAGAAGCTCCAGAAGTCCTTACTTAAGAAACAGCAGAAATGCAACTCTGCAGCAGGTGATCATATCCATTCTCAACTCCTGGGGCTTTTTGTAGGTTCATCTGGAGGCCCACTGTTGGATTCGAACTTGATTGCTGGCATTGCCTTAGCATTGTTTCAACGGGAACTGATAAAATAAGTTTAAGTTACTGATTAACTTTAAAACACATCTAAAATATAAATGGAACAGTGTTGGCATTTACTTTCATCCGTAGAATGGGGCAATAATACTGTCTTTGCACAGTTCATGAACCAAGCAAGACAGCATATGCGCAAACACCCAGCATAAAGCCTGCTGCTGTTCACTTTCCCTCTTTTTCTTTCTTTCTCTCCCTCCCTCCTTCCCTTCCTTCCTCTTCCCTGACTTTCCTTCCTTTCCTTCCTCCTCCTTCCACCCACGTTAATTCTCTATTCACCTTTCCCAGTCTTTCTGCTATTTCTTTAATGGTTCTAGCATGTGATACAGAATTTTATATGTGTGTGTGTGTGTGTGTGTGTATATATATAATTTAAAAATACCTGAACAAAATTTTATAAACTCTTAAAAAGCAAGACGCACAGGGGAAATGCCACTAGATACGTAAGATATCTGCTGAGGGTGAGGGCTGCATGGGAGGCTTCTTTTTATTCTTCCCTTTGTCTAGTGCCAAGCACAGAGCTGGGCACCAGGGACACAAGAAGTAAATAAGCAAATTAAACAGAAAGAAGAAGTAAGGCATGATTTAAAAATTCTGTAAGGTGATAGCTAAGACTCACAACCATAGGGTTTGTCTCTGGAAAGAAGATCATTGATTTCTGTCATTTCTGTTACAGATTTTACGTAGAAAAGTCCATTTATGTCTGTCATGCATTCATATATATGCATACATGTTCTATGGGATATTACTGGGGTAATCTGGTATAATGATGATTCTAATATAGCTAACACTTATTGAACACTTACAAATGACAAGAAGCCTAAGTGCTTGACATGAATCATTTCAATAAGTATTGGATAGGCTAGTGTATTCTGCAACGTGCCATCGTGAATCTATGTATTGCATATATTCCCCTCTTCCTCATTTGATTTTTAAAGAAAAGA
Organism: Indri indri; assembly: GCA_004363605.1. Classification (NCBI taxonomy): domain Eukaryota; kingdom Metazoa; phylum Chordata; class Mammalia; order Primates; family Indriidae; genus Indri; species Indri indri. The sequence goes on from RJWJ010008546.1 coordinate 26,929, forward strand.
AATATTGTTGTGTCTGTATATAGAATTATCCTGACTGTCAATGGTTACTTCATTTTAACAAATATGTAGGTAATATCTGGATATTATATATGTATTCATTCTCTTTCTACAGAAATGTTGGTATTACTTTTATCATTATATAAGTCTAGAAAATAAAGCTATTGAATTTGAACTTGATCTTGGACATTCCCTTTGAGAAATGAAAGAAACGCAAGTGTACTCAGTCTCATAGGTCAGTCCATCAGTTTCATTTATAAGAGGCTTAAAGGTTGAACATGAGGAAGAAAAAAATCTCCAAAGCAGTATAAAATTATAATTGTTATTTTCCTGGACTTTTATCATCTTTTGGCAGAAAACTTAATGTTTGGCTTAAATACACTGTTAGCTAAGGAGAGATTTTGTATTTTCTTCAATAATAGCCAGGTGGATCACTTAAAATAAAACATAATTATATCAAAAAAAATGAATTATACCTATTCTCTGTGATATTTCCGGGGAAACAGTTACATATTGTGTATCGTTTATGGATAAACAGAAACATTCTCCCACATTGGAATACCCGCTCTAGCATTTATATCATTAGAAAATTATAGTGGTGACTGAGAATTTTTGACTAATTAGGTTTCTTAGATAATAAGAGCTTTTTAATAAGGTACATATCATTTACAATATTGCAAATGAAATGTGAAAGCGATTCAGTACCGGGTAAGATAATGGCTAACTTGTTTTAATTGTTAACATTTTTTTCTTGCCTACAATGACACAGTCATTATTTCACAGTCACCACTTATCATGAAATCCAAGAGGATTAATGGTTTCACTTATACTGGCGAAAATGTTTAAGCTGTCCCGATTATCAGTGCAGTTGGAAAGAATAATGGTTATTTGTCATTGCGTTTAGCAGGAGAATGAATTGTCCCTCGGATAGTGGCGCCATTAACCCTTTGAGAAGGTGGTAATAGAGTTTTACAGCACAGCCAGAGGATGCTAAGATTTAGGATTGGGTGTTTGTTTATAGGTGGTTTATTCTCATCCACTACTACCTAACAGAATTGCACACTTTCTAGGCAAAATTGGGAGCAAACAGCTTAGCTTGTTACACAATTTTGGATATCTGAAATTAAAACTGCTACATTAAAATATAATCAAGAGAAATACGAACACTTGGAAAGGAAAAAAAAAAAACAATATATTTGTAATTCTTTGCTCCTTGCTTCCTCTCTAAAAACAGAGAAAATTATAAATTACTGAAAACAGTCCCTCATGGTTTCTCACCCCCAACTCCTGACTATTTTAATTCAAACGCAACATTTTAATAGGTCCTAAATCTATTTTAAAAATTCATACCATACCTAGCTGACTTAACTACACAGAAGTAATAATTAAGGAAACTTTCTCAATTTTTGAAAGACTGAAATTATGCTAATTGAAGATAAAGACTGATAAAGATTGATAAAAGTCTGTGGTTAAGAATCAAGCCTTTAATTTAGTAAAAATTTAAGTGTAGGAATATAAATGTACATCTGCTGCATTATGTTTCATGTTCTGGCTTAGGTGAACAATTTCAGTTATGGATTACAATGTAAGACAAAATTACTGTATCAAGAAAAAGAAAAGCAGGACTATGTTAAGAAAATCAATATTTGCCTTCAGTAAAAATTAACAGAATGTCTCCCTTTCTGGATGATGGCCTGGGTGGGAATGTAATAAAATTCCTCTCTCATCGGGTCGCCTCTCAGCATAACCAGTGCAGGAAATGGCCTTGTCTGCCTGCAATTCCCCTCCTTCCCTCTCCCGTGCATGGCTGAGACATTAGGGCAGGTCTAATTCGCAGAAAGGGAGAGGCAGCTATAAAGTCATGTACCTCTCAGGAGGTCACTGGGGGCAGACCTGGGGAGGGGCTGGGAGGGGAGAGCGCAACAGCAACAAAAATAAAGCGTGTTTTAGGAGATACAGCCCGGCTGCCTTATCTTGTTACAGAGAAAACAGTGTCCTGTCTTCTCTGGAGAAGCAGCCGCAGCTTAGCCCTGTCAGGCAGCGTGAGGGCCTCTCTGCTCAGCACCTGGACGGTGAGAAATCTGTCTCCTAAAGACACGCAGTTCTGGAGGATTATACTGCTGCCAAATGCCTCCGATTTTAAAAGGAGGCAGCAACAAGGAGACCATCGTCCCTTTCAGCAGAGCCATAAACACAGTTTCCTTTACAAAAGCTATCTCTGTCCCTAACACATTAAGGAACCAAGTTTCAAAACGGAGCGGGATGCTTCTGGAGGTAAAGCGCGGGTAGTTGAGATGTGAATAGAAATTGTTTTATTCAACATTAAAGAGAAAAATTCTGAACTCCTCAGGTGTCTTCCATCGTTGGAATCCAGACGGTCAGTACATGGAAGCTTCTACCATCATCACGATCATTATGTGTGCTCTGTGGACAAGCTGGTGTTTCATTGAGACTGTAAACAAGACAATTGCTGCTGGAGCCCCATGAGGTATACTGAAACTATGCAGCCCAGTCATTTCAGATGTGAGAGGTTAGGGGAAACAGCTGCCAGTAGATGAAAAGACATAGGGGGAGAAAAAGAAAGAAAAATAAAATGGGGAAATAAAGATGGAAGGAGAAAAAAGGAAGGAAGAAAGGAATAACAAGACGCAACACGTTTGAATGGTAAAAGTACAATGCTACAGACACACAGAGCTGCAGATGTGTCTGACAAAATTACGGAGGGAATTTAGCCAGCACATCCAATTCAGAGCTTCCGACTGACACAATGAGATTACGGCCCCCTTTGCAGATTGGAGTCTTTGTTTCCATCACACTGCTTTTTGAGTTTCCCTGACTTCATTCGGGGAAGAGCGATTCTGGTGGAAAATGAGTCCGAGTGCTAAGGATGATGATTTCTCAGAAGACAGCACCAGAAAATACCCCAGGAGAATTTAATTCCTTCATAATGGAGTTCAGCACCTTCTAAGTTATAAAACAAAATGGTACCCTAGCCTTTTTCAGCCAGCCAGATGCTTGCTTTCAAAATAGCGCAGGCTAAGATAAAATTTAACTTTTATTCTTGTCTCTAAAATAAATGTAAATGCATTAAGTGGGTAAGTAGAAAAATAAAGATCCCGAACAGCCTGTGCCTTAAAACCCTGTGGCCAGATGGTGAGGTTAAAGAGGGAAGGCCCCAGACAGAGGCCCTTGCACCCAAGAAGGTGAATGGCAGTCCCAAATCAAAATGATGTATGTGTTGGGAAGGTTTTCCTTTATGAGTACTTACTTAGAATTCTTTCTCCTTTGCTCAGATTATTGTGGAATTAAGGAGTGTGCACATCTTAATAAGTGCGGAGCATGAATAATGCAATCAGGCCAGTTTCTGATGCTTAACTCTTCCATTTTTTGGTCCTGATAAACTTGTACTTTCAGTTAAGAGGCACATAAAATAGCCTTCAAAATCTTGGACTGAAAAAAAAAAGGAAAAAAAAGGGAAAAAAAGAAAGTGATGTTTACTTAAATGTAGAAAGGCAACTAGTATCTGTGAAGAAAATATAGGGACAGGATGGGGTTTTTTTAGAGCAGTGCAGGGCCACAGTTGTTACAAAATGATGAGAGTTGAATTTTGAGGCGCACTGGTCTGGTGGTAGGAGTAGCAGCTTGACTGTGCTGAATGGCTGCCTAAGCCCGGTTTTTATTTTTCTCAGTTATAACCACCTCTGCTGTGCCAGCTGGAAGCCAATATTCTGATCCCCCCACTGCCCCCGTATTTATTATCCTGGAATCTATACTCCTGCTCTCTCCTCCAAAGGGCACATTTTTAATTGACATATTCCTGGAACTATATTAGGTCAATTTAGCTGAGAATGTGCCAAATGTATGTGAAATCCTAGTTCTTCCATAAAACAATTTCTTAAATGATGGTGTGTTTCAATTTTCATTGTCACTGACACTTAAATCGTGACTTACTTGGACCCTCCCCCCCAAAAAATCTCCTGTTATCTAGTAATTTAACCTCACAATTTCTTATCATGTCTCACTCCCTTAACTAGACAGGACCGTCATCCATAATTAGGTGTCCTTAATGTGCTTACGTTCGGGAGCAGGGTCGTCATTTCACTAAAAATAACACATGCTCTGGTTTGTGAAGCAGTGCTGATGGAAGAACAGGTGAGTAAAATTCCCTCAAACAGTCGGCTCACCTGGCGACAGAAGTGATCGTATTGGGGCACTAGGGTGCTGTTCCGTGTCCAGTGTCCTGGTTTGATCATGTCTCAGGTAGTACCTTGGTGCTTCCAAGGGCAATTGGCAGTCCTGGTCTCACATAGCTGGCTGACAATAAGCAAAAGTACTCTGAAAAACTGTTTCCACTGCTTTGGAAACATCACTAGGATGACGCATCAAGAAAGAAAAAATCTAACAAAGAAAGAAAGCATGTGTATTTGTAAAAGCATTTGCAAAAGAAAGCATGGTCCTTGGTAGAGAATAAGATGAAAACATTGAGATGGGGATCTTCCTTGCTGACATTTCTACCCCTGTTTGTTCAACAGGTTGATACCCATAAAAATTTTAAATGACATTTACTGAGTACTTAATATGTGTGTATGGGTTCAACTCATCCATCCATACAATAACCTTACAGGGTAAGAACTATTATGACCCCCATTTTACAAATATGGTAGCCCAAGCCCAGGGAAGTTAAGTATTAATAAGTTGTCCAATAGGACACAGCTAGTAAGTGGTAGAAGCTACACTTGACTCAGGCAATCTGAACCTAATGCCTATATGCCTAAACATTATTCAGTACAGCCTCCCTAAGATACTATAAGGAGCAATGATACACTGTGCTTTTACTCCCAGGAACTTGGGAGACATCAGTAAGTTAACTGGAGGCATGTTTTATTTATCTGCTTTTTAAAAGAATCAAATTATTTGATTCATTTTTAGATAGAGACGATGCATTTTTTTTTTCCTTGAGGATAAAATTAATGAAAAGATAATGAATGAGCTTGAGAATAAAAAAGACAAATTCTTTCTCTTGCACTTGTTAGTCAAATGACCTTATGGAAGGTACTGTGCCTCTCTGAAACCAAGTTTCTTCATTTGTAAAATACTGATGAAATGCTCACCTTTCAAGGTTGCTATGACATATTTCTCAGCTCCAAGCAAGTGCCCAATATATACATGGTGACCGTTACGTTATTGGTGTTGTCACTACTTTGGAACACCTTGGCTTCCACGAACCCTGGACAATTTGCTCAGCTTTATTCAGACCTCATGTTATTCTACGTGTCATTGTTTTGTGAACTCGAAAAAAAGTAGTTGAAATTATTGATGTTCATAACTGTCACAATACCTTTAAGATAGTGTTTTTGAACTTTTTCCAGTTTATTTTCATTTCTAAGCTAATTATTAAGGAGCATCAAGTCTCCAGAATTAAATACAATATATTGCAAGATTACTGTACTGTTTAAAAATTTTACTAGATATTACACAAGACTCTTTTACCTACCATGAAGCTTCAAAGAACTCTGTTAGGTCTGGGAGACAGAAAAACGAAAGCAAAGTGTTAAAATCGCAAATATAAATTCACTGAGTTGGTGGCTGCCGGAGATTAAAATTCTGACAATTTTAATATATTTGTCCATTGCTGAATGTGGCCAGCAATTGAAGAAGGTGGTTATTAAAATATACCAACGTATGTCAAATCATGTCGTTACCAGTCTTTGGAAGTTTAATGGTGATAACTCTTGTGTGTTTTACAGCAATGCACTTTGCTACCCGTTCTTCCCTGGTACAGAAACCACAGATCTCTAACTAAACTTCCTTATTAGTTGTGCTAAAATGATTGCCAGCACATTGCTTAGAATGTGGCCCCAAGACCTGAAGTCATTGCCATGATTCTAAAATTTTTTTCAGGTCAAACTTCAACTTTGAAAGATCAGCACAAAGGAAGAGAGATCCCTCTGCAGTGAGTCCTAGGTTCCCCTGACGCAGCTTCGTGTTTTTAAGGTGATGAGATGCTCACCTGTGATCATCTAGGACCTTGCAAGTCAAGTCCAAAGTGCTTCACCTTTGGTACTTTTCAAATACCAGTTTTCTAAAATATGGGCCCATGGGAGATAGTGAAAAGGCACTATAGAAAGAATATTTGGAAGGCCTCAAATAGAGAGAAGTGGGAAAATACCAAGTTCACACCAGTTTTCTTATGAGACTGAGTAAAAATAATAGCTTTGGTTTTCCTCTATTTATTATTGTTAAAATAACTGTTTTGCTTGGTTTCATTCAAAACTAATAGACCAATTATACCCCAGGATTAACTTGTGAGCACACACAGAATTAGCATTCTCATCACTTGCCCGTTTACTTTGATGACCTTGTTACTTGTGATTATAAAACTCTGCAAAATGAGTATGTGACTTCTTCCTATCAGTAGTATTAATTTCAAATTGGTCATTGAAATTTAGTTCCCAAATTGGATCTTTCACGATGAAGCTAGATTATTTAATTCTTTTTAAGATATGTGAAGACATGTTTTAACTGGTTATTTTTTTACACTGTTTTAGGATCGAGGTGTTGCTATCTTTAAAGTAAAATTATAAATGTAACAAATATTTCTTTAAAAATAATGTTGCAAGTTCTAAGAAAACTCTAGTCTTAAAAACCAAGCTTTAAAAATGGTATGCTTATTGGAGAAGCTGTGTGACACAGTCATAAAAAATATATATACGATTTGATTTAGACAGATCTGGGTTCAAATACTAATGCCAGGTTCTCTCGGGCAAATAAATAAGCATCCAGAGTCCCCAGTTCTTAGGTATTTTGGTAGACATTGCTGCTTCCTTGGGATTTGCTGTTGGCATTAGATGACATTGTTTACAAACCGGGCCTGGTTCATAGTTAGGAACACAATAAATAGTAACAATATTATAGTTTATGTCATGAGGGAAATGAGTGAGCAAGCCACAGACTGTCTGTTAGGGAACTCCTCCCTGCGTTATGCATTTTCCCACAGTGGCATAAATCAGAACCATCAAGATCTCTGCACACTTGGAAGCTCATTACCAGAATGGCATGCTTGGTTGTGGGTCAGCAGAGAAGTACTCTGGCATTCAGGGGTGCATGGGAAGCCTGCTCAGCATCTGCCTGCATGGTACCCGAGTCCAGATGGTCCTATGTTACTGTCACTAACGTGAGCACTTGATGTCACAAATATCCCCTTTTTCTCTCTTCATTGACCCCACTTTCTCTCCCCTCTATAAAACTGAGAAACAGACCAATAACAAACTCAAAATCAAAGCATATACATACATACTGAAGACCTATAAGATTCCTCCCATGGAATCCTGCCACAGTTGAGGCATCTAATATAACAAACTGAGCTGTTGGTTGACTATTGCTCACTGTGTAGCTATGGCCACATGTGCTTGTGCACAGTCACCACCCTGCATCTAGCGTATTATCATGTATTTCATTGTTCTATAAAGTGTCCAGAGATGCAGAGGATGGAAAGCACCAAGGCTTTCTGGTGCAATTCAATTTAGTAAAATATCAGACATCCACATAGAGTAAATGGAACATGAGTAAAGAATCTGATCCAACTGCCTACTGGTGTAATTGACTCAACAGAGCCAGCCTGTGTCATTAGTCCTATAAACAGTTGCATTTACAACAATAAAACTGAAAAGCATGGAAATTGAAAGCTGTTAGGATTTTCTCTGGTGTGCATTTATCTTCGAAGAAGTGTGTACACTTTCTAAACAAATTTTTTTAATCTCTTTCGTAAACTGGCATCATAGCAACCTGTGTCAACAATGCCTTACATATCAAATGGTGATTAAATTTGTAATACGTGAAATGAGAGTAGAATACAGTGGGGTGATGTACTCACTTAATTGTCCAGGACATGAGTTCAGTGTTAATTTAATGTCATGACATCTGGTCTCTGAACAGTAATCTAGGGTTGTATCTGGCAAACGGAAGTTATTTTCGGGAATAACGTAAATACTGTATTCATTGTCATACGGAATTATCCAGCTTAAATAACTGTTAGCCTGAAAGTTTAATCTGTATTTTCTTAATAGTATTTCTCCTCAGTGACTGCACTGTTTGATGGACAAGTGCTCCACAATAATGTTTGATTGATTAGCAGAACCCTGTAAAACAAGCAGAAAGCATTCTGTGGAAGAGGCCTTTTTACTCACTAATCCACCTCCATCCCTATTAAAATGAGGCTTGAGCATGTCTTCTGTGCTTTCCCGTGTCAACAATGAAGAACTGAAGTGTCTTCCTATCTCTGGTGATATGCCATTGGGCCACTTAACCAAAAATTGAAAGAGTATCTTACAAGGTTCAAGAGCAGAGTTCACAGGTTCTTATAGTTCTCATTAAGAAATGTTTCTATGGACTGACCATAGGTAAATTAATCAATATTTCTGGCTGAAAATGATCAGATTTTGTAAAGACAGCTTTAACTGGGGAGATGCTGTTAAATGGAGAAGAAGCATTTACAAGTTTTCATGGCAGCAGTCCTCATAGGTTATGTAGTTTGCAAAAACATGGGATATTTCAATTGAGATGACATAAGACTTTAACATTTCTCAGGCCTCCCTGGAGTAGGCAACTTGTGGATTCCTTAGGATAGTCGAGAACTCCTCAGAGTCCAAGCTAGGACTTGTGGTTTGATACACATATAGATGGTAGAAAGAATGGCTTCTGTGAGATTTGTTCTTGTTTAATTTCATGCTATTCCCAGAAAAGAGAGAACACTAAACTTACAGGTTTTCCAATATATCATAAAAGCTTTCTACCTCTAACATGGAGAACTGTTTGTATAAACACATATTCAACTACCTAATTGCAAGAAAGAAAAGAAAAAAAAAAAAGCAAAGGTTTAAGTAGTTGCAAACTCCACTGCAATCCAAAGAGGGCAGAAAAAGACTCTAACGTACTTTGTTTTCCTGGAACTTTTACTGCTAAACATTATATTAAATCAAATTTCTATGAACAGAAATCAAAGTTTTATTTAAGGAGGCAATATGATATAATCACTCACTTCTAACTGTATAAATCTATATGGACTGAAAATAAATGTGATTTGAAAATAATCATACTTTTAAAAAACTTACATGACTTATAAGACTCATGCGCTATATTCACATTGCTTTTCAAGTACTGACGTTGTAAATATAAGAGAAATTGTGACCTCTGAATCAATCCAAACTTTCATTAATAGACATGTACATAAGTCAGTGAAGGAATGACCAATTTGGGTTTGCATTTATAAGTTTAAAAATATAAATAATAAACAATAGTGTACCTTATTAAAGCCTTAGGTTTTCAAAAGTCTGAACAAATCTGTTCTCATATTTGTTACTTCATGGGCCAATGCTAGTGAAAAAGTAATTCCAGAGTGGCTTAGAGACCATGAGGTTTTTTTATACATATTCTATAAAGGTTGAGATTTCATATTCAAAATGTATCTCTATCAAGTACTTTGAACAATTTTCTATTACTCTGAACTAAACAGTTTAAATATCCATGAACAGGAGAGGAAATCAGAATATAGGCACAACTCAGACATACTGTGGTTTTGGTTCCAGGCCACTACAATGAAGCCAATATTACCATAAAGTGAGTCACATGAGATTTTTGGTTTCCCAGTGCATATAAAAGTTACGTTTTCAGTACACAGTAGTTTATTAGTTGTGCTATAGCATTATGTCTTTAAAAAGTGTACATACTTTAAAAATACTTTATTACTAAAAATGCTAATGATCATCTGATCCTTCAGCCAGTCGTAATCTTTCTATTTGTGGAGGGTCTTACCTTGATGTTGATGGCTACTGACTGACTGCTCAGGGTGGTGGTTGCTAAACATCAGGGTGCCTGTGGCAATTTCTTAAAATAAGACAACAATGAAGTTTGCCACATCAACTTAGTCTTCCTTTCAGGAAAGATTTCTCTGTAGCATGTGATGCTGTTTGATAGCATTTTACCCAGAGTAGAACTTCTTTCAAAATTGGAGTCAGTCCTCTCCAGTCCTGCCAGTGCTGTATCAACTAAGCTTATGCAATATTCTAATCTTTAGTTGTCATTTGGCAATGCTCACAGCATCTTCACCAGGAGTAGATTCTGTTTTAAGAAACAACTTTCTTCGCTCATCCATAAGAAGCAATTCCTTATCTGTTAAACTTTCATCATGAGATTGCAGCAATTCAATTCTAATTGTAGTTCCCTTGCTGTTTCCATCATATCTGCAATTATTGATACTTCCTCCATGGAAGTCTTGACCCCCTCAAAGTCATCCATGAGGGTTGGAATCAACTTCTTCCAAATTCCTGTTAATGTTGATATTTTACCTCCTCCCTTGATTCACAAATATTCTTAATGGCATCTATTATGGTGAATTCTTTCTAGAAGATTTTCAATTATTTTACCCAGATCTATCAGAGGAATCATTACCTGTGGCAGCTATCACCTTGCAAAATGTATTTCTTAAATAATAAGATTTGAAAGTTGAAATTACAGCTTGATCCATGGGCTGCAGAGTCGATGTTGTGTTAATGGGCATGAAAACAGCATTAATCTCCTTGTACATCTCCATCAGAGCTCTTGCGTGACCAGGCGCGTTGTCAATGAGGAGTTATTTTGAAGGGAATCTTTTTCTGAGCAGCAGGTCTCAATGATGGACTTAAAATAGTCAGTGAAGCATGCTATAAACAAATGTGCTATCATCCAGGCATTGTTATGCCTTTTATAGAGCATAGGCAGAGTAGATTTAGCATAATTCTTATGAAGTCTAGGAATTTTGAAATGGTAAATGAACTTCGGCTTCAATTAAGTTACTGGCTGCATTAGCCCCTGACAAGAGAGTCAGCCTGTCCTTTTAAGCTTTGAAGCCAGGCATTGAACCTTCTCATCTCTAACTATGAAAGTTCTAGACAGCATCTTTTTCCAATAGAAGGCTATTTTGTCTATATATCTACATTCAAAATCTGTTTTTAGTGTAGCCACCTCATCAATGATCTTAGCTAGAACTTCTGGATAGCTTGCTGCAGCTTCTCTATTAGCACCTGCTTCTTCACCTTGAACTTTCATGTTATGAAGATGGCTTCTTTGCTTAAAACTTAGGAAACAACCTCTGCTGGCTTCAAACTTTTCTTCTGCAGCTTCCTTAACTCTCTAGGTCTTCATAGAATTGAATAGAGTTAGATCCTTGCTCTGGATTAGACTTTGACTTAAGGGAATGCTGTGGCTGGTTCAATTTTCTATCTATACCACTAAATTTTTCTCCAGATCAGCAATAAGACTGCTTCGCTTTCTTAATATTTGTGTATTTACTAGAGTAGCACTTTTCATTTTCTTCCAGAACTTTTCTTTTGCATTTACAACTTGTCTAACTCTTTGTCACAAGAAGCCTAGATTTTGGCCTATCTCAGTTTTTGACATGACTTCCCCACAATGCATAATTATTTCTAGCTTTTGATCTAAAGTGAGAGACACAAAACCCTTTCTTTTGCTTGAACATTTAGAAGCCTTTGTAGGGTTAATTTTTTTTCCTATTTTCAATTTTGTTCTGTCTCAGGGAATAGAGAGGCCCAAGAAGAGAATGAGGGAGGGGGGGAATGGCTGGTTAGTGGAACAATCAGAACACACACACTTATAGATTAAGTTTGCAGTTTTACATAGGTGCCTCAAAACAATTACAATAGTAACATTAAAGAACACTGATCACAGATCACTATGACAGATATAATAATAATGTGTAAGTTTGAAGTATTGTGAGAATTACCAAAATATGACACAGACACACAAAGTGAGCACATGCTGTTGGAAAAATGATGTCAGTAGACTTGTTCTATGTAGGGTTGCCACAAACCTTCAATTTGTAAAAACGCAATGAAGCAAAGTGCAATGAAACAAGGTTTGCCTGTACTTGGTCTTTACAGTTTCCACCTTCTTGTTGGCAATGTCAACTAAGAGAATTTGAAGGAGGTACATTGTGGAGAATGGAAATCTATTATAATAGAGAAGAGATGGCATTAGACTTAAAATGAGTTAAGTTAAAAAAAAAAAAAAAGATAGAAACAAGGCCCAGCTTGACAAGATCTTAGAAAAATGGTTATGTTAGAACTGTAAGTGTGTAGAATTATAAAATATTTTCCTTTCTTGTGAGCATAAAACTCTGTGAACCAAAAACAGAGGTTGAGTTTGACCAGGAAGCTTCGAGTGGTGCAACTTCTCTTTGCTCAGTGTGACTCCCGGCTCATAAAATGATTAAGAAAAATAATACCTGTGAAAGAAGAAATAGTGACTTGAACAATGTAAGACAGTTTGCAGATAGCTCAGACTTCAAGGAGAATATGAGGAGTGTGGCAGATTCCTGTGTAACTGACCAAAGACGGGGTCGCAAGGTGAACATTTGAGTTATGTGTAAAACATTACCTGAATCTACGTGTTCCAGAGCCTCTGAGCACATTACATCGGTTCTTTTCCTTCTGTTTTGTGGTATCAGTGCCAATAAATTAAGTGATTACAAATCCACACTGTCTCACTTGTTCTGTCCACTGGCATGGTAGCCTAGAATTGACTTTAGTCTGAAAGAGGTCAAAATGCACTCTCCATAAATTGGCTGCAGGTTGTGACAGCCTCAATAACAATTTGGACTCTGGCCTGAAGGGATGTGAGAATAGAACCAGGAGTAAATGTCTTCTGGGGAAAAAGAAAGAGGTGTTCTATACTAATTTTCTAATTTGCTTTCAGATTGTTATGGACTGAGTTGTGTTCCCCGCAAATTCATATGTTGACGCTCTGACCCCCTGTGTGACTATATTTGGCAATAAAGACCAATTGAGATCATAATCTGATAGGACTGTTGCCTTTACATAAAAAGGAAGAGACCCCAGGAGCATGGGCATAGAAGACTGCTATCTACAAGCTAAGGAAAGACACCTGAAGAGAAACTGAACCTGCCAGCACCTTCATCTTGGACTTCAGCTTCCCAAACTGTGAGAAATAAATTTCTGTTGTTTAAGCCACCCAGTCTGTGGTATTTTGTTATGGCAGCCTTAGCAGACATTTATTGTACTTTCGAATATATACATTATTATTTATATAATTCTCAGAGAAACTGTATAAGGTGGATACTAATATTTTCATTTTTAGGCGACCCCCCAAAAAGTTCAGTTTCTAAGTAATTGACTGAGTTCACAAAGCAAGCAAGTGGAGAACTCAGATTTGAACCCAGGTCACCTGACTATGAGGACCACACTCCTCTTTTGCCTCAGCTTAATAGGGTAAAGGTTGAATGTATTAAAGTCAAAGAGTTGAATTCCAAATGTGTGACTCACAATTGGATGAGTTTGAGAAATATATTTGATCTCTTAGAACTTCGCTTTACTTATGGTGTGAAAGAATGGCAATTAGCAGTCTCACAAGGTGGTTGTGGTGATGATGCAAAAGCCAGATCCACTAACTACATCTCTACGTGCTTAATAATTGTTAGTGCCTCTGTCCTCTGTGGCTTCTTCCATGTTAGATTGGAAACAGAATATGTTGTTATAGTTTTATTGAAGTAGAATTAGCATACAATCAACTGCCCATGAATAAATATCGCCATTTGTTATTTGGACATATGTACATGAAACCATCCCTCCCACTATGTCCGCCATTGTTTGTTTTTGTCAAGAAGTTTTTAGCTTTCGGTTTTACATTTAGATCTGTGATCCACATTGGGTTTATTTTTGTATATGATACAAAGAATAGATCAACATTATTATTATTTTTGGCATATGGGCATCTGGTTGTTCCAGAATCATTTGTTGAAAAGGCTATGTTTTCTTCACTGAATTGTCTTTGCATCTTTATTAAAATCCATTTTCAATATATATATGTGGTCTATTTCTGGATTCTATTCTATTTTTTTCCTTTCTGTATATATTTAGCTTTACATCAATACTGTGTTGTCTTGATTATTATTATGCTGTAATACATCTTTAAACAGGGTAGTGTTAATTCTTCAACTTTGTTCTTTTTTGTCAAAGTCCCACACCAGATGGTTTCACACCCAAATTTTACCAGACCTACAAAGAAGAACTGGTACCTATCCTGCAGAAATTATTTCACAACATCAAGAAGGAAGGAATCCTCCCGAATATGTTTTATGAAGCCAACATCACCCTGATACCAAAACCAGGAAAGGACGCAACAAAAAAAGAGTGATAATTTGACTTCTTCTGCCCCCATTTGGATGCCCTTGATTTCCTTCTCTTATCTGATTACTCTGGCTAGGACTTCCAGCACTATGTTGAGTAGAATTGGTGATAGAAGGTGACCTTGTCTGGTTCCAGTTCTAAGAGCTTTCAGTTTTTCCCCATTCAGTATGATGTTGGCTGTGGGTTTGTCATATATGGCTTTTATCATTTTGAGGTAAGTCCTGTCTATGCGTATTTTGTTAAGCATTCTTATCATAAAAGGGTGCTGAATTATGTCAAATGTTTTTTTCTGCATCTATTGAGAGGATCATATGTTCTTTGTTTTTGCTTCTATTTATGTGGTGAATTACATTTATAGATTTGCATATGTTGAACCATCCCTGCATCTCTGGGATGAAGCCCACTTGGTAGTGATGGGTTATTTTTTTTGATAAGCACCAGAATTCAGTTTGCTAGGATTTTGTTGAGAATTTTTGCATCTATATTCATAAGGGATTTGGTTGTAGTTTTTAAAAGTATGTGTTTTTATTGTCAACATACAGTTGGATCTTGCTTTTTGATAAAATTGTGTACTCTCTCCCTTTTAATGGAGTGTTTAGACCATTTATACTTAATCTAATTCTTGACATATTTGAATTAAATCTATTTTCACACTTTTTATTTTCTATTTGTCTAATCAGTTGAAGTTAAAATTACTTTTTCTCTGGATGCTTTTCTTCTTATCGCTGATTTTCAGCACTTTGAATATGATATGATTTGGTGTAATTTTCTCCTTTGTTTGGCATTAATTGAGCTTCTTGGATATATGGGAAAATCGGATAGCCACATCACATGTAGTAGACTGAAACAGGATCACATGTAGAGACTGAAATAGAATCAACTCACAGTGGATAACAGACTTAAACCTAAGGCATGAAACTATAAGAATTTTAGAAGAAAATGTTGGAAAAGCTCTTATAGACATTGACTTAGGCAAAGAATTTACGAAGAAGACCCAAAAGGCAATTACAGCAACAACAAAAATAAATAAATGGGACCTGATCAAATTAAAAAGCTTCTGCACAGACAAGGAAACTATCACGAGAACAAACAGATAACCTCCAGAATAGGAGAAAACATTGACATGTTACACATCCAATAAAGGGCTGATAACTAGAATCTATATAGAACTCAGGAAAATCAGCAAGAAAAAAAATCAAACAACTCTATCAAAAAGTAGGCAAAGGACATGAACAGAAACTTTTCAAAAGATAGACCAATGGCTAACAAACATAGGAAAAAATGCTCAACATCTCTAATCATTGGGGAAAGGCAAATCAAAACCACAATGAGATATCACTTATCTCCAGTGAGAATGCCCTTTATCAAAAAGTCCCAAAACAATAACACACGCCTTTGTTTTTATTATATTTCTCTCTGTATTTCCTTTTGATTGTTTCTATTACTATGTCTTCAAGTTCATTAATCTCTTCTTCTACAGTGTCTAAACAGTTGTTAATACCATCCAGTATAATTTTAATCTGTCATTGTACTTTTTACCTCTAGAAGTTAAATTTGTATCTTTTTATATTTTTATGCTTCTACCTAACCTTCTGAGCATATGGACTATAGCTATAATCCTTGTTTTATGTTTCTGTATGCTAATTCTAACATCTGTTTCCAATTTTGGTTAGTTTTACTTGATTGATTCTTCCCCTCATTATAGTCATGTTTTCCTTTTTTTTTTTTATATGACCGGTGGACCTTGTTTGGATGCCAGTCACTGTAAACATTGCCTTCATTAGTGCTTGATATTTTTGTATTCTTATAAAATTCTTGAGATTTCTTCTGAGATAGTTGTATGGAAACATTTTGATCTTTATTTTAACATTTGTTAAGTGGAATCAGAATTTTGTTAGTCTACAGCTAATTCTTTCCTATCATTGAGTAAAGATCTTTCTGAATACTCTAGCCAATGCCCAGTGTGGCTGATGAAAACAGGACTTATTCCCAACCCTCTATGGGCACCAAGCACTATTCTTTCTATTCTCTTTGGATGGTTCTCTTTGTGGTTTCATGTGCAGATCAGCATTCTTTTGAATACTGAAGGAGACTACTTCATCCTGAAAACTAACCCTTTTGGTCTCTCAGGTCTTTCTCCTTAACTCTGGGAGTCTGCTTTCCTATGCCATGACCTAGAAACCCTTTCAAGTCAGTAATCTTGGGCAATCGTGGGCTCACCTCCTTTATTTGCCAATTCTCAGAACTGACTGCTCTTTTTCGTCTGATGTCCAGTGTATTTTAAAACCACTGATTCAATCAATTTTTTTTCTCTTCTTATTTACTTGTTAATTTTTGGTTGTTTGTATTGGGAAGATCAATCTTTTTCCAGTTACTCCTTCTTGACTGGATATGCAAGCCCCCAAACCATTCTTTATCAAGTAAATAATTACTAAGGAGAAAATGTTAATAGAAAAGGGCTTTGTAATAGATGAGAAATAATTAATAACAATAATGGTGATGGTGAATATATTTGTATATCTCTCAACAATTTATGTTTTCACAAGGTAAGTCCATTCTTAAATAATTCAGTGACTGAATAACTTGGCATATAAACCACATGTATTTTATTAATAAATTTTTATTATTTGTTAAGGTAAGAAAAGAAGACAATGGATATTTTTTAAAGATATGAATATGGTCATAATGTAAAGACAAGTGACAAAATTGTCTTTAAGCAATTCTTTGTTTGCTTCTATATTCATAATATTGCTTGCACAACAGTAATTTCCTAATAACACTGTTTCTTCCTTGGTGAATTTCTTTGTCTTATCTAAATAAGTCTCCATGTGGTCCATTATAGTGGTGACTATTTCACTTCTACTGATAATGCAGTATTCATGTACAAAGTGAATCTTACATGTTTCTCTTCTCCCCAAGTGTCATGCTCTGAGTAAAGAAACTTTGGTGAAAGTGTCAGTACTATGATGAACAGATTAAACATTTCCATTCTCAATATTCATCACCAAGAAGAAGGAAGGGATATGTGTCTAAATTTCAGAAAGCGGTAGAAATTATCAAACCATCGGAACTTAACTAGCAAGACTTATATTGTCTATTGTGGCATCCAGGAAAGCAGAGAGATATCATGGGTGATCTTCAATGTCAGCAATAAGCAAATCGCTTAATTACTGATGGGCACATTTCTGTGTTTTTACATATTTTAAGGCTTACTTTTTGAGATAATCTGTAGGCAAATCCTTACTACTAATAAAAAATATTTGAGAAACTATATAGTAAAGCAGAGAATAGCAGCTGCTATCATAAGAACTGGTGATTTATGCAGTCACTTTAAACCAAAATTTTTAGGCCAAATAATGAATCTATAAATAAATTGACATACAATAATTCTATTAGTTTTGGTGAAGTCTTTCCTGCTTGTTATGATTGCTAATAAAATACTAAATTTGAATTATATATTATCCATTAAATTTAGAGAAAGATCCAGAAAGGAGATTCCCAAATACAAAGAAGCACAAACAATCCAACATTGCTAGGAAACAGCCAGGAATCAAATGAAAAACATTCTGGATATTGGTATCCAAATAGGCACAGCATGGATTTTTAGAGCTGTTTTCATGGCTCCTAAATAAGACAGGAGAACTGGCCTCCTTCTCCAGACTGCTGTACAGTCATAATCCTAATTCAGAATTTTTAAGGTTAAAAAAATGTTTCTCTCAAGGCATATTTCAACTATAGGGAGCTTTTTAGCCCCAACTTTTAGAGGCGATAAAAGATTATTGCTATACAAAAAAGTGAGGTAGGAAACTCTGAGCATAGTAATAAACTGTATAGGAAATGAAACTGTTTGTTTTAGCAACCAACTAATGACTTACTTTGATTATAAACAGAATGAATTCCAAACTGGCTTTCTGCTTAACCAGCCATGGTTTACATGAAGACATGCTTTTAACACCTCTATAAATACTGCTAATATCAGGGGGAAAATGATTGGGTTAGAGATAAGAGCTGTGGAGATGCAACCTGGGGTGATCTTGTACACAGTCAATCTCCAGGAAAAGCATTCGGAGCTGACCTCCCACTCCCACTGCCCAAGCCCTGATCACTCCCATACATCGTGTTGAAATGTTGAGACGTCGCAGGTGCTAGACTTAATTCTCTGGAGAAATCCTATTTAGAAAAGAAAATGAATGAACAAATAAATAAATGAAAGAAGGCAGGAAGCCAAATCATGTGCCCCCAGCTGCCTCTGTCTGATGCAAATTACACACAGGGCCCTTCCTCACAGACAGCACAAGCTCACTTCTCTTCAAAACATCAAGAGGGTTAACACAGGAGAATGGAGAACCATCCCATACACTTCGCGTTGCCAGCTGCAAAGTGTTTCTTGAACAGCAATTAAACACATGCTGTGGGACCATCACAAGGGCTAGAGCCAGGGAGCTGGTGCCGCTGACATGGGGATTCTCAATCTCAGGGTCCTTGGGCTGTAACTTGCCAGGGTGTCATGGGGCTGAAACCCATTCCCAGGCGCTGACCTCACCTCTGTTGAAGTGGATTTGTTCTGTCACGTGCAGCGAGGACCTCTTCATATGTCAGGAGCACCCCATAACCTTTGTGCTAATTCCCATGACATCCTCTGTGTCTCACTGTAGGATTCTGTGAGCAGGTCTTTCCAAGAGCAAGGAGAACAAAGGATTCTTCGGCACTTCTGAAGAGGGCCGGTTGAGTGTGCCTGAATGTAGGGTCATGGTTTGAAAAAGGCTGAGAACCCCCTACCTTGCACTAAAAGGTTTTCAATACACTGAGACACATTTTTTTTTTAAATGTGCTCCTATAAGCCATGTTAGGCCTAGTTCATTTGTGTATTCAGTTCAATTGCATCTGAATCAATTGGTTCTCAATTGAGTGAATGCAAAAAATTCTAAGATGTCATTTTCACTCCCTTATTTTCTTCTCTTTTAAAAACCATAAATTAGCCACCTTAGATAAAAACTTTCTGGCAGATCACAGAATTTCAGATGGGAAAAGAGTACTACAATAAGTAGATGACAATCCTAGTAAAATTCACATGTAAACACCCCTGAGTATTAAAAATTCCCTGCTAATAGTTTCTTTCACTATTTCTCAAGAATAAAGATTGCAATAATATAGGAGTCATGTGAATGCTGGTTGGATGAATAAGCAATTTTTTCAGCTCAGTTCATGTACATTGTAAATCACTACAACAACTATTTAATTGATGTATCAATGAAGACCCTAAGCAGAAGGAAATGAAGTTGTGTTTGTGCATCTGTGTGAGAGCATATATTTTGCCTATATTGCATTTTGGAGACCAAAGGCTTATTTGAATTGTCAATTGCCTGACAAGTGTATATAGGTATGTAATATATAACTTTAAACATAAAAAAAATAAAGAATCTAGGAAAAATCTAGAATAGTAATAATATCAATACTAGTATTTGCAAACATTATAAACTTGCCTCCCTTTTCACTCCCAGTGATCAAATACTTAATGTAGAATAATTACCCATTTTCATTGGTGGGGCTGAAAAATAGAATCCTATTAAAGTGACAATCTCAAAAAAGTTCTTATTAGAGGATCATTGCAATAATTTTGTTATGCAAATTTAATATTTTAAATAATATAAATAGCATTACATTTAATCTGTATCATATAATTATCACTAATATTTTATTGATAATTATTAATTATTAAATTAATGGGTCCTTATTAATTAGTGATGATTTCAATAATTTATTTGATTTAAGCAATTTAAAATTAGTTCATTCATTTTAAACATGTAGAAACTTAATTCATCTAATGACTTGGATAACAATTGGCTGAGCACTTTATGTGTCCTGGCACCATGATAGCCCCAGCTCATATGGCATCACTAAATCTTGCAAAACCATGTTCCATACGGGTTATTAACCTTATTCTGTAGTCAAGCAATTGAAGCTCATAGAAGTTATAACTTGCACAAGAGCACAGATCTAGAAAGCAGAGGATTCAAGTCTTGACTTTGTTCCAATATCATATAACAAATCTGGATCTATGTATTTCATAGTGACAATAAGAATTTATAAATCAATATTTTAATAAGACTTAATTTTACATAACATTAAATGTAATGTTCTCTATAAAAGCACTTTGTGTCTGTCTTCACGCTTGGTTACTCCATCAGAGATAAGCCACTGTAGTTGTACACTGCTTTCAGCTCCTCTAAATTCCTCAGTGTGAAGGCAAATGACTTCCTATGAGGATCTGAAAGTTATAGAAACTGTTCGCTGTTTCCCTTCAATGCAGATTGCAATGAATAGTGTAGCCCTGCAATCCTATTGGTGGCTCTTATTAGTGGCCAGGGGATTTATTTACATGGTGTCAGCAGTAGATTATGATAAATATAATGCCCATTGGAACTAAGTGTTGGAATAGAATTTGCCTACTGTCAATTTGGTAGTGTGTTTTATAATCAAAATGGGCATTGCCATTGTTTTCTGGTAATTAATGTTGCTGAAAATATACCAAACTACTTTTCAGATATTTTGTGTTTGGCAAGACCCAAGACTGATTTTGCCAAACACTAGCTCCCTTAATTCTTGAGCCCATGTGTACTTTAAGAAATATTCAATCCATATGTTTCTGATGTGTTTACATTTAACTCACCAAACGGTTGCCTTACAGAAATTATATTGATGTTCAAAAGACCTTTGAACATTATTTTACAAGTGTTTTCCCTTTTAAAATGCTATCATCCAAGAAAAGAAATCAAAGAAAACACTGTACGTGCACTACCAAATCTCTGCAATAGACCTCAAGCTTGGTAATCATCTTCCCCTACTACTATTCAGTTTTATTACTATTAGAAAGGAATTGCTACCATATATTGAAATAAAGGAATGTAATTTTAAAGCATATAAAAATCTCTGGTATGCCATTATTTAAATATAAAATTTCTATAATAATAGAACAGAAAGCATGTCATACCTTTATTGAATTAACAAACCTACAGTCTTTCAAATCAACTCATTCTCAGGAAAACTAGATCCACCCAAAAAAGGGAAAAGGTGGGTGTGCTCAATTCAGGAGCTTTGTCTATTCCAGTGTTACTTCCTGTCTAAGCCAAAGTGATTCTTATTCCTACACGAGGGCATAGTTTAATTATTTGGTTCTCAGGAAATGCCTTCAATTTGGAACAAATTTAAAAAAGGAACATACTAAAATAACTATAGCACTTTTCAAAGAATAAGAAAACAATTTCTGGCATTATGTAGTCCTTAGAGGGGAGAATTTTAGAGAATATGTGATATATTAGGGAGTGAATGATTATTCACAGCCATGAGGCCAGCCCATGTTTCAATAAGACAAATTGCTCTGGAGTGTTTTGGTGGCAACCAATGATAACTCATGATCCTGAGACAGAGTGGGTGAAAATTGCAGAGAATTGATGAAAATCAGGAGCAAGAGGACAAATGGCTCTGAAGAGAAGAATCTGTGATTATTATATCCTAAACCTTCAGTCTGATAGAGCTTGAATCTATTTCCTTTGAAAAATCTATAGAGCCATAGGCACTATATGTCAGTGTGAAAATGGCTGCACTTGTTTCTTGCCAATGGCAAATGATTAACTCCTCACTACGGATGTAGGAATCAGCCACCAAGGAAAGAGGCATTTCCAAGGAGATGGTGCCTATGGTTTGCAGCCCTCCCATCAGTCAAGTGCATACTCAGACATTTAGGGGCTATGAACACTTCAGTCTCATTTATACCATTATCAAAATAGCAGTTGAGTTCCATATTTTTTTTTAAAGAAATGCATTTGTTTCAGAGGTGGGAATTACTTTACTAAATAATGAATGATAATTGTTACGTTTGTTTTATATTTGTTATTGTAATAAATTTATTTAGAAATGAGAAAGGGCATTGGAAACCCAGTAATATGGTGAGTATGATATGCGTAAAATGAGTCTTCAAAATTGATTGCAAATAGTGCTGAAGGTTTGGGATCATAAAACTGTGTAAGTTGTTCCCCTGTGTAATTTGAGTATGTTTTCTAGAATTGAATTGCTTAAGAACAGTATTATATGGCAAGACACTTCCTGAGATGGTCACTTCATTTTGTCACCTCAAAATTAGTCATCAATGTTACTGTCACATTATCTATTTTTGTATCCCTTTATTATTTTTCCTTAAGGAGGATGTGCCAGACAACAGTGTTTCTGAGTTTTCCTTAACTTTTGAAAAAGTTGGCAAAAATGCTTCATGTATAAGTGTTTATACACCATCAACAGCTGAATAACTCACATTTGACTAGTGGTATCTGACAGCCCCACATTGTCATTCTGAAATTTATTTTTACTTACTATACTTCAAGTAAAAAAAATAAGTATTTTCTTTCCGAATCGGCTCACTTGGTTTAAAAACTCTTTAGTATGTGTTCTGACTTCATTCCTACACCCAGGAGAATGTATAATGATCTTAGTTGATTCATTATGGATCTTGGCTTTAATGCGAGAATCCGAATTTTCTATTTGAAAATGTTAGCACTCCTTCAATATCATTTGCATTGAACCTTTCAAAAAGTAATTAGTAAGACATCCTAGACATTTTTTGAGGGAAAAGTAAACATTTTAAAGATATCAGAGAAAATCATAAAGCTGAGGCAATGCCCACCAGCCTCCTTTCCATCTGGGAGGCAGCAGCATGCCCTTGCAGAGCTGGTCATGCCCTTCTCAAGGAAGCATGGCCTAGAATGTGCCCTGGGGCAGTTGTCTGGTCCTTTCCAGAAACCTCAAATAATCCAGTGAGTAACACTCATTTCAAGACCGACACACCAATGGCTACAGAAGTGACTCTACCATCATCATTGTGTCCCAGTCCCTCTAGACAGCTCTGGTCCAGGTGGAAGAGAAAATGCTGAGAAACTTTGTTGCCCTTCACTGCCTCTGCCCTACCGGAGGGTAGAGTCAAAACTCCTTAGCTCAAATTGGACTTCAAGTCATCTCCAACTAGAATCTTGGAATCTTACAACTGTATCGACTTTCCCCTCTGTGCTACCACTGTGCAATTAACATACTTCTATTTCTGCACTCATCACTATATTATAGTTATGTGTTTGGCTGTCTATTTTCCCAAACTGTGAGCTTATTGGATCTTGCCCTATATTTTATTTTACCCCCAAAATATTATTATGAAAATTTTCAAATGTACAGAAAATTTTAAAGAATTTTATAGTGAATTACCATGTGTTCATGATTCTACATTTGACAACTTAATGTACTTGCTTTGTCATGTGTCTATGCTTTGGTCCATCCATCCTTCTATCCATCAATCCATCTGATTATTTTTATGCATATTGAAGTAAGTTTCAGATCAGTAAACTTCACCCTTCAAATACATAAAAAAAAAAACCTAGAATTCAATATTTGTTTAAGATTCTTTCTCTTGGGGGCAAAAAATAGCATATTTAAATCACAAATCTTTGTTGCTATTGTGAAAGGTATTGAGTCTTTGATTTGGTTTTCAGTTTGACTATTGTTGGCATATAAGAATGCTGATGATTTTTACACATTGATTTTGTAACCTGAGACTTTGCTGAGTTTGTTTATCAATTCTAGAAGTCTCATGGCAGAATCTTTGGGGTTTTCTAGATATAAGATCATATCATCAGCAAAGGCAATAGTTTGACCTCTTCTGTCCCCCTTTGGATGCCCTTGATTTCCTTCTTTTGTCTGATTGCTCTGGCTAGGACTGCCAGCACCATGTTGAATAGAAGCGGTGATAGAGGGCAATGTTGTATTGTTCCAGTTCTAAGCAGCAATGCTTTCAATTTTTCCCTGTTCAGTATGATGTTGGCTATGAAGATACCTTAAAGAACTCAAAGTATAACTACTATTTGATCTACCAATTCCACTACTGAGAATTTACCCAAAGGAAAATATGACATTCTATAAAAAAGACATCTGCACTCAGATGTTCATAGCCGCACAGTTCACAATTGCAAAGATGTGGAAACAATCCAAGTGTCCATCAATACACGAGTGGATTAATAAAACGTGGTATATATACACCATGGAGTACTATTCAGCTATAAAAAATGGTGAACTAATACCTCTTGCGCTATCCTCGATGGAGCTGGAGTCCATTCTTCTAAGTGAAGTATCACAAGAATGGAAAAACAAGCAACACATGAAATCACCATTAAATTGGTACTAATTGATCAACATTTATGTGCACATATGGAAGTAATATTCATAGAGCATCAGGCAAGTGGGAGGGGAGAAGAGGGGATGGGTAAATTCACACCTAATGGATGCAGGGCGTGATGCCTGGGGGTTGGACACACTTGTAGCTCTGACTCAGGTGGTGCAAAGGCAATTTATGTAACCAAAGTGTTTGCACCGCCGTAATATTCTGAAAACAATAATAAAATAAAATAAAAATCACAAATCTTATGTACACTGTTTGATGAGTTCTGACTAATGTAATCACCTGTGAAAATCAAACACTTATGATACAGAATATGACCACTAGAGAAATTTCCCTTATGCCATTTTCCATCGCCTTCAGAGTAAATCACTGTCCTGCTTTTTCTCCAACATACGTTTTTACCCCAATTTAAGAAATTCACATAGTGTGAACTCTTTATATCTCTTTATTATGCCTTAATTTTGAGATATATTCACATTATTGCCTTTTTCATACATGAGTTAATTCCTTTGGGGGGTAGTATAACACTTTATGTATATGCTACACTTTGTTTATGCATTCTCCTATTCATGGACAGTTAAACTGTTTCACTTTTTTCATGATTATATGTTTTTATACTCTTGAATAAATAACTAGGAATAGGATTACTGGGCACAGTATGGATGAATATTTAGTTTTAAAAGAAATTGCCAGAATTTTCTCCGAAGTGGTTCTATAGATTCATTCTTAACAATAATGTATGACAGTCCTGTTGTTCCACATACTCTCCATCATTTGATGTTTTCCATCTCTTTCAAATTTTGGCAATTATAGTGTGTATGTACTCAAATCTCTTGATATATTTAATTTTACATTCCCTGCTGACTAATAATTCTGAATACATTTTTATTTTCTGACTAGCTAATTAATATATCTTGTTTTGTGAGGCATCTGTTAACATTTGTTGCCTATTTTTGTTAGAATGTTTATATTCTTATTATTGAATTATAACAATAAGCTATATATCCTCAAGAGTGAGTCTCTGTCAGGTACATGTTTTACAAATATCTTCTTCAAGTCTGTACTTCTGATTTATTTTATTAATAGTGTCTTATGATGAACAGAACTTTTTAACTTTGGTGAAGTTAAAATTATTATTTTTTCTTTCATGTCTATTGCTTTTTATGTCCTGTATAAGAAAAGTTTGCTTGCCCCAAAGTCACATAGATAGGCTGGAGTGTCTATACTACTGACAAAATAGACTTTAAGAGAAAAGTTGCAAATAGAAAAAAAATGACATTTTATAATGGTAGAAGTGTCATTCCATCAGGAAGACATAACAATTATAAACATATACTTGACAACAGTGACCCAAATACATGAGGTAAAACTGACGAAATTGACAAAACAAATAGACACTTTGACGATAATAGTTGGGGACTAAAACACATACTTTAAATGTATAGAACAATTAGGTAGCTGATAGCTGATCAAAAAGAAAATAAAATACTTGAACAAAACTATAAATTCACCACACCTAGTACATATCCTTAATACATTCCACACATACAAACAACAGACTAGCCCCAGGTGTACATGAACTATTCTCCTGAATAGACCATATATTAGGCCACAAAACAAGTCTCAATAAATTTAAAAGGATTAAAATCATACAAAATTTGTTCTCTGATTACTGTGTAATAAAATTAGAAATTAATAGCAGAAGGGAATTTGGGAAATTCAAAAAATGTTGAAATTAAACAACATACTCTTGAATAACAAATGGGTCAAAAATTACTAGAAAAGTTATAAAGAAGCATGA
>RJWJ010008547.1:0-53059 GCA_004363605.1 Indri indri
AGGTTTCCTTTCTTGATCATTTCCTTTCCAGCTCAGCATTAAGTTCAGATACTTTTTTTTTTTTCTTTCTTTCTTTTAAATGAACTACAGTGTCCTCCGTCTGCCTAGTTTCCATTCTAGAAGTTATTTCCCTCGTCCCCGCATTGCTTCTGCAGAGCGTTTTCCCTGACGGTGCACCCGAGGCTCGCGGCTGCCTGGCTGCTGTGTGACAGTAATGCATGCATCGCACGTCACTCCTTCGGCTTCTCCCCCAGACGGGGAATGCCGGGGCCCACTTGCAGGTGGATGGGAAACAGAAGCAGAGAGCACTTGGCTTCGATTTCCTTACATTCCCCAAACAAACCGTAGAACTGTCGCTGTCTCTAACAGAAGATGAGTGCTTATGTTTTCATATGTAACACACTCGAGCCCATGGCCTTGACCAGCCTTGGAGGAGGATTGCTAGTTTTTAGGTATTGTAGTCTCCCAGGAAGGTACGTGGGCATCCGCCCCAAGTTTAAGAGCATGGCAGCTTTCTCACGGTTCGTGTATGTGTCTTTGCTCTTGTAGAATCCCAGCATTCCCATGCAGAAGTTGCAGCATATCCAGAGAGCAATGGAGCTGTTGTACGCCTGCCAGGGCCCCGCCAGGAACATTGACGAGGCTGCAAAGCACAGATACCAGTTTTGGGACACGCAGCCGGTACCCAAACTAAGTAAGCTTTCTGCATTTTTTTTTCTTCCTAAAACAAAACTGGATGAACAGATAAAAATCACAAAAGAGACTTTACTTCATGTATATTGTTTGTTTCATACCACAGATTTGAAATTTACACAAAAGTAATATTTTTCTTTTTAAAATATAAATATTAGGTAGTGACATTGGCTTTTGATAACAGTGATTTTAGTCCAATTCCTATCCCTATAACAACACCCAATTTCCCCATGCTTATGAAACAGTAGAGTCTTAAAAATGCATATAAAAGAGGGGTTCTCCCACCCTCATTCTTTCTTCCTGGGCTTCATGGAGTTGTTTTTCCTGTATATATATAAATAAATTTTGAGCCGTTTCACTCCTCAGTTATTCCAAAAGACTCAAAAACTTTGCTCAATTCTATCTTACTGAAATGGCAAGTTTTGAACTATTTATCAACAGGATTCTGAACACTCACCAGTGGTGTTAATTAGTGTCCGTTAATATTGCCAGTGCTGTTCATGCGTGTAGCTTTATAATGTTCCAGTATCGTAGGGGAATTAGGGCGGCCCGTGAAGGCCCTTGAGGGGCTCTGGCTCCTCTAGGAAGCGACCGCAGGGCCCTTTCTCCTGGCGTGGTGCCTGCTTCCTCCCGTGTCACTTGGACTGTCACCAGCGAAGTTGCCATAATCGCACTTTCATTGTTCCTCTTTCATGTTGGGCAAAAAAAGATGATGTTACAAATGCCATAAAAATGTTCAGAAATGTTCTACAGCTTACACCTGCTGCTTTGTCTTATGTGCATATAGAGCATCATATAATTATTTTTATTTTTTTTCCCTTGATCAGGTTCCAGAATCTATATCACATAAGGGTTAATTGCCATCCACAACACTTAATTACTCAGCTATATATAAATAATCTGTTTGGTCAAATATAAATCAGGGAGCGACCCTTCTCTGCGCCCTTGAATATTGGTTCTCAAACTTTTTTGAAGCTACCGCTCGTCTGCCACCCTTCCCCACCGCAAACAAAAAGAACATACTTCTGAATGTGACAGAAAAAAGAGAGAAATGATCTTAGCTTGCCCTTTTTCTTCTTCAGGCTCTAGAAATGTCTTTAGTAGTGGCGGAAGACTCTCTAAAAAGAATCGACAGGGTATTTAGTGACACTGAATCGAGTGACCATTAGCTAAAGGGCTGTCTACATATCGCTCTAAATGCATCGGGGTTAGCCCAGCAGTGCTCGGAGACCTGCAGGTCCACTCTGCGGAGAAGAAAGCCACTTTCAGCCAGCACGAAACCCCAGGGCACCTCTTCAGGAAGATAGCCCAGGAGCTCCCAAGCTGTGGCCATTCCCTACCTTGTGTGGGTCTCCAGTCCTTGTGTTCTTGGTAGGCAGCTCAATGTTGTCGAAGCCAGAGTAGGTAGGGGAGGCCAGGTTGGTGGAGGGACAGTGAGCCGGAGGTCGGGGACAACATCGGGAAGTCGGGGGGGCTCTGTCTCCCCATGCCTGCCCATCCCAAGGGGTGTCCCAGCTCAGTCCAAACACACCTGTCCGTTCAGAGCCACGTGCATGGGATCGTCCCGGGAATGCTTTGTGAGAACCATACCTTAGGCAGTGGTCATGGGGACTCTGTATGGGAGTGACTGGGAATTTGTCCACTTGGGCCAACTTGAGGAATCCCAGGGTATCCGGTGGAGATTAACTGGGAAATTGGGGACAAGCGTAACCACGTTAGGGATTAGAAGGAAGAGAAAAAGAAACCCACTGGAGCTGGTGCAAACCCTGTGACTTCTACCTGCAAGAGGGTTCTGTGACGGAAAACTGGGCCCTGAGGGTCCAGTGCAGGGTCCATCCCATACCTGGGAAACAGCAGTGGAAAAGCAGGACAGAAGGCAGCCAGGCAGGGGGTGGAGGGAGGACATACTTGAGGTAGCACAAAGCTTTAGTCATGGAAAGAGGCTGTGAGAAAGCGATGTGTCAGCTTCCATCTGAGGATTTCAGGGGGCCTCCAGGAGAGGGAAGATGCCAGTAAGACCCTGGGCCAGGGCGAGGCAGGCAGAGGCCACGCACAGAGCCCAGGTTCTATTCCCACCGCATAGGCAAGCTCTACAGAAAATGAACTGGAAAAAGGCATCGTGGTAGAAATTGCAAGAGACCCTGATGGCCTGGACTGTGCTGTTAGCAGTATAGACAGGGAGAAGTAACCAGTCTTGAAATTACTTTTAGGTTTTGCTGGGAGCGGGTGGAGGTCACTGCAGCCCCTCCCTCCACCTGAGTTTGTGGAAATGCAGAGTAAGAAGAGAACATCTTCAGACTGTCGTATCAAACCGACACTGCTTACGATGGTGTGTCTGATAAATCTGCATTGTAAAGTTGAGACTCAGAACTCACCATCGTTCGTAATGTCGTGTCTGTCGCCGGAGGATGAAGGATTTCTCCTTTAATTGGTGAAAGAGCAGTTATTCCACACCAGTGGCTAGCTTCCCTGTTTCAGTCCAGAAGTAGCTGAAGCTATAGCATCTTTTTAAAGATTATATTAAGCCTAGGGGCCCTAAGTCTGATTCTGTTTATGTCACTGACCATTTTGGATTATCAGGATACTTTGTAATTTAATTTTTTTTTCCTTTTTGTTTTTCTTTTTCTCTTTCTCTCCCTGCCCAGATGAAGTCATAACATCTCATGGTGCAATTGAGCCAGATAAGGACAATATACGCCAAGAACCATATTCTTTGCCGCAGGGTTTTATGTGGGACACTTTAGACTTGAGTAATGCTGAAGTGGTGAGTATACTCTCGAATTCAACACCTGCATTCACAAATATTGCTCGTGAGTTGGTTCTGAGCATGTAGATAGGACGCTGGTTTTATCTCGTAGCTCAAGGAGTTGTACACATTGCTGAATGAGAATTACGTGGAAGATGATGACAATATGTTCCGCTTTGACTACTCGCCCGAGTTCCTGTTGTGGTGAGTGTCGCTGGTCATGAATGCCGTGGACAGCGGGGGTTGGGTTGGGACCTCCCGTGTCTGTTCCCACATTCTCGGACGCTGACTGGTGCCTGTTTCTCTTGTCCACCCCGACTTCAGGGCTCTGCGTCCCCCAGGCTGGCTCCTCCAGTGGCACTGTGGGGTCAGAGTGTCTTCAAATAAAAAACTGGTGGGGTTCATAAGCGCCATCCCAGCGAACATTCGGATTTATGACAGGTACACGTCAAAGCTTGTCCATGCCAGCTTCTGTGTGTTTCTTTTCCAAGAATTGCAGTCAGAAAAGGCTTTTTAAAATTACCTGATGGGAGCTGCTGGTGGTGGGGCAGGTTGTGCATGTGTAGGGTTCAGGCTGCAGGCGAACTCCGGTCAGTTTTGCTGTGAACCTAAAACTGGTCTAAACAAGTTTATCAGTTAGTAAAGTTTATTAATTAGTAAAGAAAAAAAATCTCAAACAGTGAACCCAGTAAAAAGGACAATGATCTGTCTTTTTCTCTCTTTATCTCTCCCTTTTGCTCTCTCAATTTCATACATGTACATGTTATGTATTATGTACATATACATATATGTGTGTATATGTATGTCTCAGAACAAAGCCGTAAACGGGTATTTCAGGTTTATTTCTGGAAAAAAATTGCTGAAGAAAAATTTTAGGAGGGATAAAAACTTTCTCTCTATAGCATAAGTATGTTGCATTTTTCCTCTGATCTCCAGCCCAGGAAGTCAAGGATCTAATGCATAATAGGTCTGTTTACTTTTCTGTATATCAGGTTAGCTTATTTATTGCTAAAAACATCTGATCTCAAGCAATATCATGCCCCAAGTGAAATGCCTGCTTACCCAGAAGCAAAGCCAGAAACAGGCTTTGAGGTCTGGTCAGGGCCCCTCTCAGCAATCCTGGGGATTTGTATTATACTCCAAAACAACATCTTATCAGATCCTATGCCACGCTGACCCACTTACTGCCGTAATTATATATATTATAGGAAAAACAGGTAACAGAAACTTTAAGGGGCACATCTGATCCGGTTTCCAAATTGAAAACTTTCAAAAGACCAAAGTCCTAAGATGTATTTAGAACACGAGTGTTTGAGCCTCTGTGGCCTAGAGTTACTATCATTTTAGCAGGGGAGTAGTGTTTCAATCTGAATTTGCAAAATGTCTAAATGATAGAATATTTTTTCTTAAATATTGTGTTAAAGGACACCTTTCACGTTCTTAAATCTTCGCAATTTTATGGGTGGCGTTCTGTTTTTTAAAATGCGTTTTTCTTGTATGGGCTCTAACTTTCAACATCTTTATTTCTTAGTGTGAAGAAAATGGTAGAAATCAACTTTCTTTGTGTCCATAAGAAACTGAGGTCAAAGCGGGTGGCCCCAGTGTTAATCCGAGAGATAACTAGACGAGTGAACTTGGAAGGAATCTTTCAGGCCGTGTATACCGCTGGAGTCGTTCTTCCTAAGCCAGTGGCCACGTGCAGGTAATGACACCACATCCCTACCTCGGGTCTCTCCTTTACCAACTGTGGTGAGCCTCACTGCCCTTTGCTAGAAGTATTATTCTGCTCAGGTGTAACTCAGAGGCATTTTGACTTACTCTGGATTATGTAGTTTGTTGGTAGCTGCAGAGAACCTAAAACCACCGAGTCCAGTATTCTTTCCAGTATCTTATACAGCCACTTAGTGATTAAAAAAAAAGTTCATAACATTTTCCTGCTTATGATGCTGGATCTAGACTTGTGTTTCTAGTCCTTGTAAAGGCCTAGTGCTGTCTCCGCATGGGGAGCCCTAAGACATTGTGACCTTGAAATGTCCAGTGTCGTATACCATTTCCTTCTGCCCAGCACTCGGTTTTCTGCCATGCTTTGCAGCACTACCGAACTGTTGCAAAAGCCACATAAACAGCAGCTGAAAGGCCGCAGGTGTACTTGTGTGCTCAGAGTGAGAAGAAGGCTTGAGCTTTGTTTTTACAACTTCATCTACTCTGGTCAAGCTTTCAAAGGTTATTCCAGTGAGAAAATGATCGGATTGCCACTGGACTAACATGTTTCTAAAACGTCAGAAAGAGCTTGTCTCCCTCCACTGATTTTATTGATTCAAATAGGATGAAACTTTAAACATAGTATAAACTGTAACACTGTAAAATTACTATATCCTATTAAATTCTTACATTTATAAGTAATAATAAAAGACTTCACAGGTGTATTGTAATACAAATCATTTATCCCAGTACCCAGACTGGAATCACTTAAGAAATTCAAGCTAGTTGAATTCAAGAAGTTGTTTTCTTTGGTGTGTGTTCTGTAAAAGTGAAGGCTACTAATTCAGGGGAACTGTTTTCATGTTTTTAAGCTTTTTGGTTTGCCTTTTGTAGAATCAACGATGATCATTAAATACTTCAGAGCTGGGCATGATGAATATTTCTTTTGTGATTTTAAGATTCCTCTTTAGTGAAAGAGATGGAAGGTCACAAACTCCAAAGGAACATAACTAGGAATGCAAGAGATAAAAAACTGACTAATAAAATTATTGCGTAGGAAGAAGACCAGCGTCCGGCACTACGCCAGGCACAACATAAGTATTCGGTAAATGCTTATGTAACAGCTGAGCTGAGACAAAGAGTGAAAACTTGCAGAGTTAGAGATCAATTAGATTTTAAAACCTTTATTGTATTCCAGATACTGGCATCGATCACTAAACCCCAGAAAATTGGTAGAAGTGAAATTTTCTCACTTGAGTAGAAATATGACTTTACAGAGAACAATGAAGCTATACAGACTTCCAGATGTAAGTAAGAACAATTTGCAGTTTTTTGAAGCTGTAACAACTGAAGCTTTTAATGCAGAAAAGAATTATTTGCAGGAGTCTAAAAACTGACTCGTGTGTCTAAGGAAGTGAACATGTAGCTAAAGAGACTGCATAGACCTCAGGAGCTAGGAACAGTAGGGAGTTCGTTTGGAAATACCAGTTTTGTTTTTTTTTTAAGGCTTTTAAAGTTCTTCCTTTTGTAGTTGGATGAAATTGAACTTCAGACAAATAGGCTTTGAAATTGGGAGTCTTTATGGTATGTTAAGAGGGAAGAAAATTTCAGGCTGCTGTGATTTCTTAACACACTGGAACTAAGGAATCAAGTTCAGAGGAGAGACCCAGGGAGAGGAAATAATGTCGCATTAAATTATCATCTTTTCAAACTAGCAAATTCCCAATATGAAATGTTGTCATCTTAATGGGAAAACTTAAATGTGCTTTCCTGTCTTGGCTTTATTTTGGGCTTGGGTGGTGTATTAGTGATCTATTGCTGTGTAACAAATTACTACAAACTGAGCAGCCTGAAACAACATTTATTACTGTACGGGTTCTGAGAGTTAGGAATCAAAGCACAGCTTGGCTGAGTTCTCTGCTTCGGGGTCTCTTGTAGAGCTACCACCGAGATATCAGCCAGGGCTGGGGTCTAACCTGAAACTTGACTGGGTAAGGGTCCACTTCCGAGCTCATGTGGTTGTTGGCAGAATGGGTTCCTTGCTGGCTCTTGGACCAGGGGCCTCAGTTCTTTGCCAAGTGGGCTTCTCTGTAGGGCAGCTCACAGCATGGCAGCTTGTTCATCAAAGCCAGTGAGAGAATCTGCTAGCAAGATGCAAGTCAGAACCTTATGTAAGCAATTTATGAAAGTGACATCCAGTCACCACTGCCATTTCTGTTGGTTAGAAGCAAATCACAGGTCCCACCCATGTGCAACAAGAGCAGATCACACAAGGCGTTGACTCCAGGAGGTGGGATCACTAAGAGCCGTCTTAGAATCTGTCTGCCACAGATGGGATTTTTTTGTTTCAAATATTGCTCCATGTAAATTGAAATTAGAAACTTCAAGCATGCCTGCTTTTTTCCCTGTGGCATAATGCTATTCTGTAACACTGTGTTCTCCCCAAATTTCAGTGTCTTGAACCTAAAGCAAGCTAGCTTATGTGTAAGGAAAACACCCACTTACAAGTAGGTTGCCTAACATGAAATGAAGAATGAGGAGTTTTTGCACCTGTCCGGTTTACTCAGGATGGTTTCTAAGGTGCTAAAAGCATTTGTGACTTGACTCTGTCTATCATGGATAAGACAGTTTTGAGAAGTTGGTAGTATACTAAGTCACTGGTGAGGTATTGGTTGCGAAGCCACGCTTTGGCGTCTTACTTACAGTTAACCCAGCTTCCTCGTATAGCAGTCCTATTCCAGCTGTGTTACAGTGACTGCCTTTTGTTCCCCCAATGAATCGAAGTTTATGAAGTGCTTTTACATATATTGTTCAATATATTCTCACAACAACCTTTTGAAGTTAGTACTTTTTATCCCCATTATACAGGTGAAAAAACTGAGGCTCCTGAAGGTTGGCACTTAGATGAGGGCACATCACTAAGAAGTGGAGACTTGGGCTGCAATCCCCAGACTTCTGTGTTTCCCCTGTTTTATCCCTTTGCTTCTGCCGTCCCCCCAGCCCACCCCTTGGAGGGGCACCATGCCTCAGTTCCCCCAAGTTTCCCACTGTGCAGTCACTGCAGCACGGGTTGAGACAGAAAAGGATGATCGTCAGGGTCCCACCAGCTTTCACCAGCTTGATCCAGTCTGTCTCCCCTCTTTGAGTCATACAAAAGGAAAAGAAAATAAAGAGTAAATTAATAGGGAAAAAGAGAGATGAAAGTACAGATATTAGGAAATCAGAAGGTGCCAACAATCTCCTGGGTGTCTGCCTTGTGAATTAAAAGCTGGACAAGGTAACATATATTATGAGACCTTCTCTTTCTTTTTCTGCGTGGAGTGCAGTGGTGTGATCACAGCTCACTGCAGCCTCCAACTCCTTGGCTCAAGCAATCCTCCTGCCTCAGCCTCCCAGCTGAATGGGATTACAGGTGCCCTGCAATGCCTGGCTAATGTTTTTTTATTTTTTATTTTTTGTAGAGGTGGGTCTTGCTGTGTTGCCCAGGCTGGCCTCCAACACCTGAGTTCAAGTGATCCTTTAGCCTTGGCCTCCTGAGTTGCTGAGATTATGGGCATGAGCCACCGCACCTGGCAGGTTTTTTTTTTTTTTTTTTTTTTTTTTTGGTGTTAAATCTACCACCAACGTCCTAGCATTGTGCTGAAAGAAGGACATGTTCTAAGACACATAAGGTGTTCTATATTTAGATCTATATTTAGTGGCATTATGTGATTTTTTTTAGTGTTTAACATTCTACTGCTCCTTTTGTAATCCTATAAATAGCCATAATCATTGCTTACATCTCCACTCTGGAATCTTGGCTCTAAAACAGTTCACGCCACAGACTTTGACAGATAACACTACTTCAGTTTTTTCATAGACCTCTGAGCTTTATTTCCTTACGCTCTTATAAACAGATTTTGCACAGATTTCAATAAACGTAGAGTCCAACAAATAATGGGTATCAGTTGGGCCCCACGGGAAAGGATATCTGATTCAGACACAAGAGTTTGCTAATGAAACTTAAGATTTTCTCACTTACTGTAAAAGTTTCTTTGCTTTTTATTGAACTCATGGAAAACACGAGCATGCCACTCTATCTGACTATATACAAGCTTATCATTTTTATCTAAGTCTAACAGTCTTCCCACTTCTTCCTGAAAACAACAGCTATGTTTTGAGTGTTTATTTCACACTTAAAAAATTATTTCATTCTTTTATAGATTTTTTTTTTAGCCATAGCTAGTCAGCAAAAGTGCATATTCTTCCTGTTTTCTAGGAATATATATATATATATATATATATATATATATATAGCTGACATACTCTGATGTTTTTATCTCCTTTAATGCTTCTGTAAAAACTTGTTTGAAATGCTTATAAATTGCCAAGTTTATGATACTTTCTACCTATTTGCCCAAACATAGTTCACTGAGTCTTCTGTGTTTAAATTCTTATTTTTCTGACCTTCAGAAGATAGCAGTTCTCAAAGTGTGGCCCAGGGACCCCTGGAAGTCCCCGAGATCTTTGAATCCATGAAGTCACCACTACTTTCATAATAACAATAAAATATAATTTGCATGTTTCACTTTTATTTTCTTATGCGTGTACTGTAAAGTCTTCCAGAAGTTATATGGAATGTGTACTTTTGTATTCTTTTGTTTTAAAATGTTCTCAGTTTTAATTTCTAATATGACATATGGATAATATAATACACATAAGCAAAGCTCTTTGGGGGTACTCAGTGATTACTAAGTGTAAAGGGGCCCCAAGACAGAAACACTTGAGAACTATTGCTTTCAGAATGTCTACTGGGCGTAAAGGTGTGTTGTTTTTGGTGATTTCACTGTGTGGATGTTCAATGAATGAGAGTTGTGCTCCAGAAGAATATTTTGCTCTAGAAAGAAGTTGGCAAACTTTTTTTTTCCATTTCTGAATATTCTTTATTAACGCATATCATATATCCTGTTGCTTTCATTAATTAATCTAATTGCTTGATATTATTGATTGTTACTGAACCGGTAACACAATTAAAACACATTCAAATATTGGGAAAGACTCCTTAAATTTATCCATTAAATCTGCCTCATAGCAGAAAATACTTTTTTAAATGACTACAGTATATATTTTATATGGTTTTTGTCTTCCTACTAGCATTTAGAAATGCATATTTATTTCATTTATTTCCAACTGGATATTTCTGACTAAGCTGTGAGAATCACAAAAAGACTAAAAATACGATCTGTTTATTAAATATTAAGGACTTAAATTCTCAAAATTGAGATTAGGTGGTATTTTATCTGTGTAGAATGTATTCAGGGAAGAAAAAAAGATTATTAGATGGTATTTTAGCTACAGTACTGTATCTTTATAGATGAGGTAAATCATAATCGAATGGCTCATAGTAAATATTCAGCTTAGGACTGTTGGGTATGTGACAACAAAGCTCGCATGTCCCGTTCCCCTCCCCCACACTATCCGTAATCGGTCAACACTGTCTGTTACTGAACCTTAGAAATCTCAGCTCAGCTACTAACAGTTGATCAGAGCTGGCACTCAAGATAAGGCCTATTTTCCCTCTTGGACTTCTACCTGGGTGCATGCAAGAATTATAATGGTCTGATTCTACAGGAAGTTTTTTATTTTAAAGTATTTAGAAATCATTTAGGACAGAAAAGGTAGAGTAGCAATAGTTATGTGCAAGTTATTCATCTCTTAAAATGTACCCAGTATTTCTCCAAGGAAAAATAAATCAGGTTCACTGGAAAACATGAAATTGTATTTTTCAGATTTTAATTTTTTGTTTGTTGGGTTTCTCCTAGTCTCAAGGCCCTGGTGTCTGGACAGTTCCAGAGAGCTGAGTGATGTCAGGACCTTTTTTGAGGACAAGCAGTTGGATAAATTCAAATGGGGACCTGTCCTGAACTTTAGGCTTTTTATTCTTATATCCTAATTTTAAAATTATAAAGCTCTGGAGTGGTTATTAAAATGCCTTCACTGATTACGTTTAATCAAAAGACAGGGCATGAGAGGCCAGGCCCAGTCCTCGGCAGTCACTTGCCTTTAGGAACTACCTGGCTATTCAGTGCTTGCCTTCCCCTCCTGCTCAGGGCGATTTATTCTCAAGAGGACAAAATCGCTACACCCTTTTCATGGGCTATTGAAATAAAAACAAGTTTCTCAACTGTGTTTTCAAAACATCAGTTTTAAAGCACAACACAGTTGTCCCTCAGTATCCGTGAGGGTTTGGTTCCAGGACCCCCTCAGATACCAAAATCCATGGATGCCCAAGTCCCTTACATGAAATGGCATAGTAGTTTCATATAACTTAAAGGCACATCCTCTCGTATACTTTAAATCATCTGTATATTACTTATAATACCTAATAAAGTATAAATGCTGTGTAAATAGTTGTATTATCAGTATTTAGGGAGTAAGGACAAGGAAAAAATGTCTGTACATGTTCAATACAGATGTAACCATGCGTTTTTTTCCTAAATATTTTTGCTCTGCAGTCGGTTGAATCTACAGATGCAGAACCTATGGAAACAGAGGGCCGACTGTACTCCAGAAGCCACGCTACGATTGGGATGCCCTGTCGTGTAGACCGTTTAAATTCTTGTCATTGGTATAGAAATCAATTCATAGTGTTCTCTTTGATTTTATTTGGGCCGTGGGCTGTACAGACCCAAGACCTGCTGCACAGAGACAAGAAGATACAACCCATTGTCTAGCCTGTATTTTAACCCAGCACTTCTCAAACTTTAATGTGTATGTGAATCTACAGGGAGTCTTGTGACATTGCAGATTCAGATTCACTAGGTTTGGGGTGGGGCCAAGAGTCCGCAGTTCTAACAAGTTCCCTTGTGGTGCTGAGACCGCTGGTCTGTGGACCACACTCTGAGCGCAAAGTAGCCTTACTCCTCTCCTATGTCCACTTCTGGATTTGTTTTGTTTTCCCTCTAACAAGGTTACAAAGACTTCGGGTTTGAGACCGATGGAACCAAAAGATATCAAAGCAGTTCGAGAATTAAGCAACAGTTACCTGAAGCAGTTTCATCTAGCGCCCGTGATGGACGAAGAGGAAGTAGCGCACTGGTTCCTCCCCCGGGAGCACATCATCTACACGTTTGTAGTGGAGGTAAAGATGAGGTGACGGGCATGTGGCCTCTCCTTGAGGCCCCCTTTGTGTTCCGGTGTCCAGCAGCAGTGTTCATGCATACTTCTTCCATCTTGTCACACAGCACTGCAAAGATGTGGACTTAAGTGTTCAGAGTTAATAAAATTAACAATTCATAATATTTTATCAAGGACATGCTTATGTGAAACTGAATTTTTTTTTTTTTTTTTTTTAACTCTGAGGGTGTAGTGTTGAAGAATATGGTAACCACTACCAGTACGGTTTGGTGCTACTGATTTATTTTGTGCTAAGGCACCAGCAGTTTTGACTGCCATTTCTTTTGCTTCATTAGTGCCCATATCAACATGGTGAATGAGGCAAATAACTTCTTAGTGTTATTATGAAAATACTTTCGACCTCACAGATTTCTGAAAGGGTGTCAGGTACCCACAGGGTTCACAGACTACATTTTGAGAACTGCTGCCTGGGGCATGTACTTAGAACTGCTGAGTCTAAGGGTCAGACCCATCTTTAACGTTGTTAGAATTGCGAAATAGCTCACCAAAATAGCTCCTTAGCGTCCTATGAGAGTTCCTGTTTCCTTATGTCCTTACTAACAAATGAGTATTATCAGACTTTA
This sequence comes from Indri indri, assembly GCA_004363605.1. Taxonomy (NCBI): domain Eukaryota; kingdom Metazoa; phylum Chordata; class Mammalia; order Primates; family Indriidae; genus Indri; species Indri indri. Next base: position 12,880 of record RJWJ010008547.1, read on the forward strand.
AATTTAGGCCCATCTGATGAGTACGAAACAGTATCTTGTTTTTAATTTATGTTTCCTCATTACTAATGAATTTGAATATCTCATAAGTCTGTTAGACATTTTTATTTCTTCTTTTATGAATTCGTATTCATATATCTTGCCTGTTTTTCTTTTTGACTGTAGTCTGCTTATTGATTTGTGGAAGTTTTTCTATATGCTGAATACCAATACGTTGTATTATGTTCTATTTCTGGGTCCTCTGTTCTATTCCATTGATCTTTCTGTCTGTCCCTCCACCAATACTACATTGACTCGATCACTATAGCTATATAGTAAGCCTTAGTATTGGGTAGAATAATTCCTTCCATTTTACTGTTATTTGTCAAGATTGTTTTAGCCAATCTATTGCCTTTGCCTTTCCATATAAATTTTAGAATAAACTTGTCTTTGTCTACAAAATACATTGCTGGCATTTTGATAGGAATTATGTTAAACCTATAGATTAATTTGGGGAGAATCGAAAAGTCTTCCAATCCATGAACATGATATATATGTCTCTACATTTATTTAGGTCTATTAACATTTCTTTTATCAGCATTCTACAACAGCATCCAAATCTTGTACCTGTTTTCTTAAGTGTATACCTAAATATTTCACTTTCTTCGGGGTGATTATGATGGTATTATATTTTTAATTTCAGTTTCTGCATGTTCATTGTCAGTATATAAAAATGCATTTACTTTTTTCTGTGTTGTTCTTGTAACCTTGCTGAAATCACTCATTTGTTCCAGGAGTTTATGTATAAATTCCTTAGGATTTCTACATAGACAATCATGTCATCTGCAAATACGGACAGTTTCATGGCTTCCTTTCCAATCTCTATTCCTTTATTTCTTTTTCTTGCCTTATTGCAAGAGCTAGATCTTTCCTTGCTTTGTTGAATAAGAGTGGTGAAGGTTGATATCTTTGTCTTGTGATATTAGGGGAAAAGCATCCCATCTTTCATCATGAAGTATGATGTTGGCCGTAGGTTCTTTGCAGGTGCCCCTTGTCAATCTGAGGTCATTCCCCTGTTTCTAACTTGCTGAGAGTTCTTACGAATGGGTGCTGGATTTTGTCCAGTGTTTTCTCTGCTTCTTTTGATAATCATATGATTTTTCTCCTTTAGTCCATTGATATGGTAGAATGCATTGATTGATTTTCAAATGTTGAATCACTCTTGCATTCCTAGAAAAAATCCACTTGGTCATGGTGTATAATTCTTTTTATACATTGTCGTACTCGATTGCTAATGTTTTGTTGAGTATTTGATTCACGAGAGACATTTGTCTGAAGTTTCTTTTATTATAATATCTTTGACTGGTTTACATAAGGTAATATTGGCCTCATAATATGAGTTGAGAAGTATTACTTCCTCTTGTATTTTCTGGAAGAGATTTATAGAATTGGTATTAATTCTTTAAATGTTTGGTAGAAATCTGCAGGTGAAACCATTTGAGCTTAGACATTTCTTTTTTGGGTGCTTTAAAATAATGAATTAAATGTCTGTAATGGTTATAGCACTGTTCAGATGATCTATTTCATCTTGAGTTTTAATAATTTTTGAGGAATTGGTCTATTTATTCATTTTCAGTTATTGAATTTATTATTGTAAGGTTGTTCATAGTATTCCCTTGTTACCCTTTTAATTGCTGCAGGATCTGTAGTGATATCTCCTGTTTCATTCCTGATACTGGTGATTCATATCATCTCTCTTTTTATTTTCGTCAGTCTTGCTAGATTTGTGTCAATTTTATTGATTTTCTTCCCAAAGAACCAGACTTTTGGTTTTTATTATATATTGTTTTCTTGTTTTTAATAACATCTCTTTCTTTGCCCAAATTTTCCATTTTTTCATTTGTTTCAAGAGAACTTGTGATTAATTGAAGCATTTTTATGATAGCTGCTTGCTTGACAATCTTGCCAGATCATTCCAACATCTGATTCATCTCAGTGTTGGCCTTAGTCGGTTGCTTTTTCTTATTCAAGTTGTGATTTTCCTGGTTGTTGGTATGACAGGTGACTTTTGATTTTATCTTAGATATATTGCCCATTATGGGAAGAAACTCTGTGTCTTAGTAAAATTTTTTATTTTAACAGGTAGTCACCCTGTTTATGTTCACGTGCAGGTCCTGGCTGCTTTGTTAGCTCTTGTTCCGATGACAGTTTAATCGTCAGAGCCTTTCCAGTTTTATTTTGGTCTGTTTGGTTTATCTGGTGTCTATAGACTCCCACTGGCCCTTGCTGGTACTGTCTGCAGGGTTGGCAGGGGTTCCCCAGGCTAAGTGTCTAGTGTCTCTCAGGGTAGGATGGGAATCTCAGAATTGTGCGGTCAAAGAGGGTTTCCTGGGTGGCACTAGTTGTGGAAGGGTCTCCCTGCCTGAAGCAGTGGGGAGAGTTGGAGAGTTTTGAGCCCACCAGTGCAAAGAGCTTCCAGGGTTTGAGTGTTTGTTGTGGCGAAATCCCTTTCACCAGTTCTGCCTAGCTGCCCTGTTGCGTGTACACACACACACACACACACACACACACACACACACACACACACACATTTTAGTGTCCTGGGTACATTATAGCTTTTGGTGATAAGTGGAATTTTTAAAATTATCATTTTATTTTCTAATTGAGGTTGGTGAATAGAAATGCTAAGGATTTTTGTATGTTAATCTTGTATTTAGAAATTTGCTGAACTCTTATTAGTTATAAGATTTTTGTTCAGGTTTTCTGTATGTCCAAGCATATTATATGCCAATAATTATACTTTTAGTTTTCCTTTTTAATCCTGATAGGTCATATTAGTATTGTAGTGGATAAGCCATATAGTACAAAATAAATAGATATCAAATGGACATCTTCATTTTGATCCTGACTTCAACATTTAGCCATTAAGAAGTTTTTGGTAGATATCAAAAATCTTTATTTTGGTTAATCAAGTTCTTTTCTGTTCATTGTGTTTTGTTTCTTTAAAATCATGAATTGGTGTTGAAATTGTTTTTGTCAATTTTACTGAGGTATAATTTACATAAAATGAAATGCACAGATTTTAAGTGCACAGTTTGATGAATTTTGACAAATGAATCCATATAATTAATTAACTACAACTCAAATCAAGATAAAGAATCCACAAAAAACAATTGTGAACTAGTATCTCTTGTATTATCCTGGATGGAGCTGGAGCACATTCTCCCAAGTGAAGTATCACAAGAATGGAAAAACAAGCTCCACATGTACTCACCATCAAATTGGTATTAATGGATCAACACTTAATGTGCACATATAGTAGTAACATTCATCGGGTGTCGGGCAGGTGGGAGGGATGGGAGGATGGGCAAATTCACAGCTAATGGGTGCAGTGCACACCGTTTGGGGGATGGACATGCCTGTAGCTCTGACTCGGGTGGGGCAAAGGCAATATATGTAACCTAAACATTTGTACCCCCGTAATATGCTGAAATAGAAAAAAAGAATCCAGAAAGTTTCCTTATGTCCTTTTACAATCATTCTCTTTGTTTTCAAAATTGTTTCAGCTCTTCTAGGTCCTTTGTATTTCTGTATAAATTTTGGAATCAGCTGGTCTATTTTTACCACAAAAGCCTGCTGGGATTTGGTTGGTATGGCATTGAATTTATAGATCAATTTTAGGAGAAATTGATGTTCATAATATTGAGATATCTAATCCATGGATACTGTGTAATTCTCCACTAATTTCTTCTTTAATTTCTCTCAGTATTTTGTAGTTTTTGGTGGGGAGGTCTTGCACATCTTTTATTAAATTCATTCCTAAATGTTTCATGTTATTTGATGTTATCGTAGTTTGTATTGTCTTACTCATTTCACTTTACCTGCGTCACCTTTGTTTCTCAGAACTCCAGTGGAAAACTGACCGACTTCCTGAGCTTCTACACACTCCCCTCAACAGTGATGCACCACCCGGCTCACAAAAGCCTCAGAGCTGCCTACTCTTTCTACAACATTCACACGGAGACGCCCCTTTTGGACCTCATGAACGACGCACTCATCCTGGCTAAATCGGTAAGGGACTCACTGCTTTTCATGCTGTTCGGTTCTCCAAATGTGTATGCCAAAGTATATGAAACAACATACTGTATTTTCTTCCACACAGGTGGAATCATGCAAGATTTTTTTTTTTTACTATTGACCATCAGTCAAAGGAAGAATTTTGATAAGAGCTTCTTTTAAAACTTAAGAGGCTATTTTTAGCATTAATTTTATTACACCTTAACAAAAAAAGATATTTTATACAAATTGGGAACTTAACCCTTATATAAGAGCACATAAAAGCCTATTATATAAGGAAATAATATAAGGAATATAAGAAAAAGACATGATCCCATAATACAAGGCAAATACTTGAGTATTTGTGTTAAGTGAAAAATAGCAGTAAATTTTTTGATTCAAATAGTCTGAATTTTAAAATTAAAGGAAATTAAATTCACAATGTACATACTGTATCTGTTGTTTTTCTATTTACCCAATGTAGAAGTTTGGATAATTTTTAAATTTTTGGTACAAATATTTTCCTTTAAAAACAAGTTTAATTCAGCTGAAAGATACATTTTGATGATACATATTGAATATGGGAAAATTGTTCTTGAGAAATTGGAAACAACACATCAAAAGTGTCTTCCTTGTATTTCTCTAGTATTTGATAATTGAAAACATTGTTTTTAAAAATCTGTTACCTATACCTTTGGGTCTCCAAATCAATACTATCCTCAGATTGCTCATTTTCGTCTGCTTCCCAAACTGGCTAATAGTGAGTTATTTAAGGTAAAAATTCTGAGAAATGAAAATTGGGGTGCTGCTTCTATATCACATTTTGCATAGTATTATTATCTAACATTTTAAAGAAATTTAATCTTTTACCATTGAAGTCCTGCTAAATTTATTTCCCATTATCAGCCCAGGACAGACATACTATATAAAGTCTTTACAACTGTGGTTCTGTGGCAATAGCTTCGGCTAAGTCAGGATTTAGAATGGCCAGTAATGACTAATTCTGGCAATGGAACCATCTTGACAACTGTTCCCTTCTAGAACAAAATATTTTCTGAAATATTAATGCTATTTTATATCAGTGGTAGCCATCATACTACATTTTTTTTATTCAGCATTTCTGAATTATCTTACTTCATCAGACTCACTACTAGTTTTATAAGACAATTTTCACTTGAATTCTTAACCTACACTATGTATTGCAGACATTAAACCTATTATAAATGCCTATTCAAGCTATTAGTAATTAAATGTTATAATGAAATACATAATATGGAAAATACTCTCTAGTCCTTTGATGTTTTAAATTTTATCTTTTTTTCCATTGACAGAAAGGATTTGATGTCTTCAATGCACTAGATTTGATGGAAAATAAGACAGTCTTAGAAAAACTAAAGTTTGGTATAGGAGATGGCAATTTGCAGTATTACCTGTACAACTGGAGGTGTCCAGGAACAGATTCTGAAAAGGTAAGTGAAGTGGATATATAGCCTTTGTAAACTCAATAAATTTACTTTGACAGTTCCATACTTGCTACCCTTAGGATTAAGAGGCCTTTTTAAGTAGCTTTTAAAAATACAGATCTGTTGTACTACCTTGTAATTTAATTTTTTTTACTATTCCATTTATTCCCTCCTTTTAGGTTGGACTTGTACTACAGTAGATGGATATTTTTATTTCTAGAACTCTGACATCATTTGTTAATATTCTAATGATTTCTGGAACTGCCATTCCAAAGAAGAATAAAAGCACAACTTAAATGAAACTGAAGTGTAGTAGATAACAATCAGAACAGATGGAAAAGAAATCCACATGTGACCAATAGTACACATTTCTAGCTAGGACATTAAAATTCATCCTTTTTTCACTGTTTACCCATTTGTGGGAGAAATGAAAGGGTACAAAGAGCACATTCTTCTAATTTTCAAACTTTTGGCTGTCTCTTGATGAAGAGAGGTATTTTTCCACTCTCTAGAAAAGGGACTTTTTCTGCAGACTAAACAGAAGTCACAAAATAGCATAAGAAAATCTTTGCTGTTGTGTGGTGATAAACTGCCGCATTTCTGTTTATTCAGTATATTTGTCCCTGGAACAGAACGAAGGATCCATTTGGAAAATTTTTGCTTATCTCATCTTACATGGTATCTTTGGGAACATTTATGGAATTAACACTTCTGTAACTCAAGGACAAGTGGTGGATGTTGAAGTGTGGAACAATATAAAAATGTACTGGTGACTAGGACATTGATTTCTCCCTAAGCAAAGTTGCCAAATCAGTAAACATACAGGTTTGTACTTTGATCTTCACCAGGTCGGTGGATCGTTTCAAAAGCAAAGTTCTGTGCACACACTGTGTGCTCTCTGAAAGAGCACATGCCCACGACTGACTAGACTTTTCTGCTGCTATGAAAACACCAGTTTCTTCTCAGCAACATCAAGGATCTATGTGAGAAAAAGGAAATAAATGCTCTAAGTCAAAAGAGATGCACGGTGGAATTTATTAGTGCTATCAGGACATTGAGAGTTTGAATGTTTTTATTACTTATGCAGAATTGCACATGTTCCTTTATGCTGACTTTAATTTATCACAAAAACTGTCATGCTAACGGAAAATGTCTTATTTGTAAATAAGTATTCATAATTTTGTTACTGATGGTGTTTTTATCTAGAATTTGAAAAACAAAAGTTTCATAGTGTACATATATATATGTGTATATATTTTGCCCGTCACCCAAGGGGAAAGTAAGATGCTACAGGGGGCCACATAGTCTGGCCTTGTCTCAAACACCACAAAGTAGATACTAATTCCTGCCTTTACTATACCAGTGCCTAGGCTGTTCAGTGCAGAAAAAGTTATTTTAGATAACATGATGGCATTTCCTTCATGTTGTAAGTAGTCCAGTGAAACCAATCATACCTTATACTAAGGAGGGGCGCTCAAACTAGGGCCCATAGCCTGTTTTTGTACAGCCCAGGGGCTAAGAGTTTTTATTTTTTTGAATGGGGAAAAAAAAGTCAAGAGAATAACATTTTGTGAAACATGCAAATTATACAAAATTCAGATTCCAGCATCCATAAAGTTTTATTGGAACACAGCCACACTTTATTTACGTGTGTTGCCCGAGGCTGCTTCGCCACTGCAAAGGCAAGTTGAGTTGTAGTGACAGATCTTATGGCCTGCAAAGCGTCAGATATTTACTGTCTTGTCCTTTACAGAAAGTTTGTTGACACTGACTTACACTAAGGAGTGGAAAGCTGCTTTATGTATAGCTTACCATCATCCTAAAGACCAACCCACAGCTGTGGCATCCCCGAGACTACCACTAGAGGGCAGACTTGGGCCCCACAGTAGTGCACGCACCAGGAGTAGCACTGTTCTTGGCGACTCAGTGCAGGACTTCTCATTTGGGACAGTTCAAACGCAATTGCATTACCAGTCTTTCCTAAAGGAGGAGAAAGGCTTCAAGAAACAAAACTGTACCAATTCACTGAAATATGCTTTGAGACACCATTAAGTAAAAGAGATTTTGACTGAATCAGAGTTAAGGCTCTAGTTAAGAACTTACATCCCATTTTTACGGCACAGTCTTATACAAAGTAGCTTTTCAAATAATTGCAGAATTGCCAGTCTGAAATTTTGTCATGAGCTTATTAACTCCTGATGAAACTGTTATACTGTTCCTTCAAAGATTTATGTAATTCCAGTTGTTTCAGAATTCATATTATTTTACTTGGTCATTTTTAAATGCAGTAATAACATTTGCCTCTTTGTAATTTAAGCAGATTACCAACGAACACGTTAGAGAATCCGTAAAACTGTTTATAGAGTAGCTATTAAAATTAAATTCAAATGCAATATATAGTCTTATAGATTAAAAAAGAACTACCTTGTCCTGCACTTTGTTATGAAAATGCTCTACTCCATAAGGTAGCCTTACTTTTTTTTTTTTTTTTTTTGCGCCAAGATGGTATAAGTAAAATTTAAATGAAGTGGCATAATTCATGAGTCAGCCAGAATTCAGCCTGAAAAAATTTTTCGTAATCTATTAATTACCCCTAAATTATAGAAAGTGACTTTTCCAAACACACTGTTAAGCAGCATTGATTACGTTCCACTTCCTAACCTGAAAGACCCATCATGGCACAGACCCACTTCTGAAAATCCAATTCTCTTTCTGCCACATTTTATCTAATTACCATCATAACTTTTTATATGTTAGATTTTCAAGGACGTAAGCTGACCATGTAAAGGTGGGTGAATTCTAATTAGTCAAAATACCTTATCTGGCTTTTTCTATAAATATCACGCCTTTCTTCCAAGTCTATGTCTATGCCTACCTACAAAGAAAGTCAAATTGACATGATGTAAAAAGTGATGTATTGCTTCTGAACACAATGTAGTGCTCAGCATTTGGTATCCTTCCTTTAAAACTGATAATGCTCTCCAATGCAGTTTCATCTATCCAACTAACTAGAACTATGTCTACCATGCAACACTTTCCAAGTTTGATAGAAAATAATGCTATGTGTTGTAGGATACAGATGTTCTTGCTTACGAGCATCATACCAGCCTTTAAAAAAGTGAATTTATACAAGCATGGACATTAGTTTCAATAAACTTTTGTTTTGATACTCATATCTTTGAATATTTTCTGCACTTAGTGTTTTTAAAGTTTCAGCATATCTGTGCCATACCAGTTACAGTCTTACATTGTAAGGAACATCAGCAAACAGGATCCTACAAATATATGTAAATATAATTCATTTTATTAGTTTCAGGGCTTCTTTACAAGATGTCCTTTTAAAATTGTATGAAATTGCAAGTTTATACAAGATCACTTTGAAGTAGTTTTTTTGCTTTTGGATGGTTTCCTTATCTTATTAGGGTTTGGAATCAGTTTCTTTATTTTAAGGGGTTGTAATGCTACAGCAGAAGTCTGCCCATCAACAAACTTTCTCTTATGTTTTGAGAGATCTTCAAATGAAGTGTCCAAAATCTCTTTGTCTTGGCTTTCCAAAGATTCATTCTCCAAATTTTCCCTGGAATCTTCAATTCCATCTTGAAGCCATGGGACACTTAAACTGGGTACTCTGGGAGTGATGGCTCTTACTTCGTCAACAAAGTCAGTGGTGTTCTTTTTGAATCCCAAGGCTAGAACGCATTTTAAGCCAATGACGGGGGCGATTCTCTCACTGAGCCTGGGAACCTGACAAGCAGGAACAGTTCTGCTTAAACTCAGCTGAATCAAGTGTGAGGTGATGATGGCGGGCTTGACCGACTTACACACGAGAACTAAAAGCAGGTCACTTCTTTCCAGGGCTCTGGTAACTTCATTAACACCAATGGCGAGCTGTTTCCTTACGTGCACAGGCGTCCAGCCCGACACCTGCTGGTTGGCCTCTGGTTCTCTCTCCTTCAGGTCCTCACTAACATCAACATCTATGCTGCATTTTTCTCTTTCTTTTTTTAAAAAAAGGTTTTTTTTCTTTTTCTTCTTATCCTCAATCTTCTGAAGTCCAATAGACTTAAACTTGTCTTCAAGCGTCTGCAATATGAAGTGCATATCCTCTCTCTCCAGAGCACTCCAGCAGATAGTGTATGGATTGTTCAAAGATGTCTTTACAGTTAAAGGTCTTGTTTTACGAACAGATCCCCTCCCTGGGGCTTGAGGAGCTGCAGCCATTCTGAAAATCCTTCACAGAGAAGCAAAATGACAACAGAAAATTCATGTTAGCTACAAATGCACATCTTTAGAATATTGTGATTTTACTCTTGAGTCTTGATAAGCTAGAGCAAACGTAATTATACAGGCCCACTTAGCTGGCCATCCATTGAACCTCTCTTTTAAGATTAAATAATTTCAATTGCTTTCCCCATTTTTTTTTTTTTTGCCCCATTTTGAATGCTTAGTTGAGGTTCTTTAAAATATTCAGGACTGTGGGTGACCAGTGTTTGATCTTCCCCTTTTCATGACTTTACTCATACACAGGCAATGTGTGAATGTTTTGTATTACTGCAATCATAGTGTTTACTCATTTCATTTATTAAAAAATGTTCCATTTCTACTTGTTCATAATTATCCTTTGAGTGACTGTATGGTATTAATGTTATAGGCTTGTTGCCATTCATTATCCAAATTGCTCTCTAGTTGGGCTTCCATTCATTCATTTAACTAACGTTCTCTGAGCACCTCCAGTGTGCAGGCTGTGCTCTAGACACTGGGGCTCTCAGTAAACAAGACCCCATGTCCACTTGCACCGACGGAGCTCGCAATCTGTAAAGACCCCGGAAGCCTCTGCTTTTCATAATTAACCAGGGGTGATTTTTTTTAAAGACCTAGAACAGTAATCTATGTACATGATTAAAACCTCAAGTAACACTTTCATTCTATCCCCTTTTGTAGGCCTCCTACAATTTAGGACCCTAAATTTCTTGAATATCTTTCCTAAAACTTTTGACACATACGCAGGCATATGTTCCCCCTCCTTGTGCTTTATTCCAAGCTGCTGCTCTAGCTGGCAATTTCATGAAAACGAGGGAAACGTTATAATGAAATTTAACGATATTAATCCATTAAGGAAAAATAAGAGGGATCCTTACTGGGAAAAATGTTATAAACTGCTGGTCTAAAGGGCATATCCTGTTTATCCTTCCCAGAGGCAACTGCATATTCCTTTCTCTTCCCTCAACTGTCTTCCTCCTCTTCTTCCTGGGGCTCAGCTAGAACCCTAAGGACGCACTCGACAAAACCAAAGGAAGTCAAGTCCTCCAATTAAACTTCCACTTACTAGACTGGCAGCTGATGTTGAAGAGCAAATGTGTCTGTGCTTTGTGTCAATATGGACAAAGCACTTTCTCCACGTATTATTTGATTCTCACAACATTCCTGTAGAATTCCCCAATGTTTCGATGAGGAAACAGAGTCATTGCCCAAAGTCACAACTAATTTTCCAAATCCAAATTTTATGCTTTTTCCATCCGGGCTGCAACTCAATAACTTGTGGCTTTTTAAAACACATACACATGGTTGGTCCTCACCCCAGATCTACTGAATTGGAATCTCTGGGAATACCACCAGGACATCTGCACTGGTAAAGAAAAGAGAAAAAAAAAAAGCTGCCCAGGTGAATCTGATTCAGAACCACAATTAGGAACTGCTGGACAGTTTCCACACTGGACAGCCCTGAGAAATGGTCCCCTAATCTGTACTCATCTCTGATATTCTTCTTAGTCACCTTCCCACATAATACCAAAATTCAGCTCCTTGGGTTGAGATCAAACCTTGGTCATGTCAATATTGTCCACAAAGCTGCTTCCTTCCCGCCAGCCACACTGCATGCCCTCCTCTTCCCCATTATCTCTGTGCTCCCCTTGAGCTCAGGAAACCAGGAGGGAAAGCAGATCATCCAGATCCGACGTGGTGATGGCCAGTGGCTGGCATCAGGTTCAAGATGGTCAAGAAGAAATAAATGACAGAGGAGCAAAATAAATAGGACCTAAAAGAGCTCTTGCCAAACTGCAAGTCCCAGATCATGTCTCAGCATCCAAAGAGCACGAGGGAAATACTTACAATTACGTGCAAGGATAGCAAGATAGGCAGTGACTTCTGTCTGCACAATCTGGTGAGGAGAGGAAGAGAGCCATGTAATTGGGATAAGCAGCATCTCATGCGATATAATCCAAAAACAGAGTAGCAAAAGAGTAATCGTTTCAGAGAAAGGGAGAAAAAAAATAGGAAGGCCTTGCCGAGGGTCCTTTTGAGCTATGTCTGGGAGGCCTCTGCTGCCCAGAGATCAAGTGCAAAGTCTTTAAAGGGACATACCAGGCCTTCCACACTCTGCCCCAATCTCCCACCTGCCTCCTCCTCCTCAGGCCCTGCCATGCCCATGACACTCAACCCTGAACCACGTACTGTTCCACGAGGCCACCAGCTTCTCACCTCAATGCCTTTATGCACATTATTCCCTCCGCCTGGACTACCACTCCCTCCCTCAGCCCCGCGACCACCTTTCTGACTTCAACACGTATTTACGGATTGTCTACCATGCGCCAGTCCATAAAGTATTTAAATGAGGAACAAATAGTCACTAGCCTCAGTGAGGTTACAATCTATGAGAAAAACATATTAGCAAGTAATTACGTTGTCAAACAGCAAGGGCGTTTCTGTCTAGGTCCAATTGCTTGTCACACAAAGATCCAATTATTGAGACAAGGATTGCCAAAGAAGAAAGGAATTTTTAATACCACAAACGTCTCGGGAGAACGGGAAAAGCTGCCTCAAATCCGTCTCTGCCGGAGTCACAGGCCCGATCTCACCCCGGGCGGCGCACGGCGCGTACCCAGCGCTCACATCCGACTCACGACGAATACTCTGTCGTCATCAGCGGGCGACAGCGTCGGCCCCATGTGCGCCTGCGCCGCGCGTGCGCAGAGTCTTCGCCTCCCTGGTTCCACCTACCAAACGTGGGGGAGGCGAAGCGGAGCCGCTCGGAGCATTTCCCCTTTCGTTATCCTACGGCGGGTCGCTCCCAAGGTGGGGGAAGTCGGGCCACAGCCTCGCGCGGCCCGGAAGCGACAGAATGAGGTCCCATCTTTAAAAACCTGAGTTTCAGACCCGAGACTCCGGACCGGGCCCTAGAGCGGCAGTGCGCAGGCGCAATGTCTGTCTCGCGAGACCCTACGGTTGCCAAGGTAACCTGCCTTCGTTTGGCGGCCAGCCTTCCGCTTGCAGTCTCCTGGAGGCTGGTTCTGTCAGGGTTCAGCACGTTCTCCCTTCTAACCCTGTTTCTGCCTTTCGGCGTCCTGGAGGCTTAGTCCTCTACCTCTAATCACTTTTCTGTCTCTGGCTTGCCTTAGGGACGCAAAACCCTAGCCCCAGTTCCAGTGACCTATCCCCATCGAATCCCTGTAGACTCCCCGGCACCGGGAAAATCAAGATAAATGAAGAGCAGGGCGTTGGGTAGAACGCGTACTTACAGGCAATAATGTGGGGAACCTTGAGGCCCAGAAAGGGGGAGTAAGAGTTGCTCGGAGTTCTGCAGCAGCAGACCGGAATACTCCATCAAGTGTCTGCTGCGGCTACTGCAGGCAGTGGAGATTGCGGTTACGAACCGAGTCGCTGGAAAGTCGTGGACAATTGGTCAAACAGCTGAGTGACACTTTGAAGGCCAGGAATCTGAATCTGCGGATCTGTTCTTGGCAGGAACCTAGAAGACAGGAGGTTGCTTCCGATCTAAAGAGCCTCCTCCCTGCCCCTACTTTTCTTTTTCCTTTCCAGTCTAACTTAAGCTCCCTTCCTTTTCATATCTTCTTCCTTTTCTCACTCTCTTCACTACTCATTTTGTTTCCCATTTTTTTAGTTTCTATATTTCCAATTTCCATATTTATACCTACATAGTACCTAATAGGACATAAAATAAGCAAAACAAAAAACTGGCTTTTGGTCAAAGATTATTGCAGGTTACACAGGGTAAAAATACAATGTGATTTTTATCACAAAAATTAAAAAGAACGAGATTACAATGAATTCGAGTGTAACAATAGCTTTTGTTTCATAAAACGAATCATGAACTCATTATGATGAACTACAAACATTATGAAGTTCTGAAGACAAAGACACACAAATCTAATTAAAATGCTAGAGTAATGGGAAGGAAATGTGTATAAGTTTTTGTCCCCCCAGAGTTCCAGGTTTATAGTTTGAGCATCATCTCAGCTTAACATTTACTCTATGGAGATTATTAGCTGTTTTAATATATTACATGACTCTGGAGCCAGGCAGCCTAGGTTGAAATCCTAACTTCGTCACTGACTAGCGTATGACCCTAGGCAAGTTCATTAACCTCTTCTCTGAAGGGCTAAAAATAGTACCTGTTGTGAGGATTGAAAGAGATGATCCCACATAAGACACTTAGCACCGTGCCTGGCACATAGTAAGTGCTTGATAAATTGAACTGTGATAAATCCAGTGACACTCTTGGCAGAATTAAGTTAATAAACATTAAATATAGCCTTATGATTTTAGTACTTATGTTTTATTTTAAAACTAGCAAGATAATTTCCACAAGAACTTTGCTAGAATAAACTACATTTCAAAGTTAATTTCTCTATTTGTATTGTGCAAATATTACAACAAAAAAGTTTTTTAAAATTCTCCTATGACCCAATCACCTCCAATTTCTAGGCCTCAGAGGACAGCAAAATCAAGATCAACATGATGTCAGCACCCTGCGACTCTAATCCCATGGAACAACATCCCTAGTCCCAGAGGTCAGATGACAGGTATTATGACGGGTGGGTCACTCTGCATTGAGAAACCAACTGTGAACTTCAGCATGCAGTTCTATAGACTTATGCAGAAGCCTGCAGCTGTACCCTAAGGTAGAGCAGGTTGCGGGGAGTGGGGAGGAGAAGGGAGAAGAGATGGAAAGCCCTACTCTCAACTGAAGCTAGGGAAAGGGATGCGAAACACCGCTGTGTTTCCTGCTTCCCACAAGAGGGAAGCCTTGCTCCGTGAGAAATCATGGGGCACTCTGCCAAGACTCAGGATAGATTGCTGTTAATACATGGCCTGCCCGGGCGCGGTGGCTCACGCCTGTAATCTTAGCACTCTGGGAGGCTGAGGAGGGAGGATCGCTTGAGCTCAGGAGTTCGAGACCAGCCTGAGCAAGAGCAAGAGTATTTTCTACTAAAAATAGATTAGTGGGGCGTAGGGAGGCTGAGGCAAGAGGTTTGCTTGAGCCCAGGAGTTTGAGGTTGCAGTGAGCTATGATGATGCCACTGCACTCTACCCAGGGTGACAGATAGAGACTGTCTTAAAAAAAAAAAAAAAAAAGATAGACTGCCACAGTCAGGCCTTGCCTAGGTGGCTATGTGGAGATGTTCGAGGTTGTCAGGGGCCTTGGCAAAGCTGTTCTATTAAAAAAGAAATCTGAAAGACCTTAAATCAGATGGTCACAAGGCTAGTCCAGGATGTATGTTTCATGCGCCCTCTCTCACTCTCTCTAATGGATTGGATTTGATTTGATTTATTTTTTTGTAGATACAAACTCTTGCTATGTTGCCCAGGCTGGGCAACTCTGTGTCATAAAGCTGTCAGTCCCCACCCACACCCAACTGACAGTCCACGAGACTATTCTATGATTGCTCTTGTTCTCTCTTAAACCCGCTCTAGTCGGGCATTGCCCCCCGCCTCCACTGCATTGAAACTCCCATTTAGGT
Source organism: Indri indri (assembly GCA_004363605.1). Lineage (NCBI taxonomy): Eukaryota > Metazoa > Chordata > Mammalia > Primates > Indriidae > Indri > Indri indri. The sequence continues at coordinate 28,133 of RJWJ010008547.1, forward strand.
CATCCATACCTGGGTTTGATCATACGTTCTCAATCCTTATCTTGCTAGGCATAGTTTTTCACTGGATTTGCTTTCTTGACTTGGTTTCTGGGATACCTGCTCTTGGTTTTCCTCCTACCTCAGCGATCACTTCTTCTCTGTCTCCTTTTCCTACTTCTTCCCCTTCTCCCCAGCCCCTCCAGGTTGGAGCCCCCCAGGGCTCAGTCTTCTGTCCTCTTCTCTCTTCTAAGTACCTTCAGTTTCTAGGGTCTTTCAGAATCAAGGTTCTAAATACTATCTCTATGTTCATGCATTCCAAACTTTCCCATCACCCAGGACTTTAAAAACAAAAATAAACCTTAAAGCTGTCCAGTACATTTTTCTAACATTTGCTTTTTGTCCTTTACTTGGAAATGTGTTCATTTCACCACGAAAATATTTTCGGGGTGGGGGTGGAATTTACATGAAAAAGTAGCAAGCATTTTTTTAGACGTAGCTTTATGCGAAAACAAGCTAAAAGGTTTCTGAGTCTTTCTTCTCCGTCAGTGGTTGCGCTGTTGTTATGTTCAAACTCTGCAACTCTGCCAACTCTAGTTCTTGGGACATGTAACAAGAGGCGGCTCACAACCCTATTCTGCGTGGCTGGTCTGCAGACTCGGAGTGACATTGCGTTTGTTCCTCTGGAGAATTGGGTCAAATTGAATAGACGAGCGGTCCTGTGCCTTTGCCGTGACTGAAAACAAGTTAGGGTGGTTGCAGCGCGCGTTCAGATGTAGGTGTTTTTGCTTTGCAAGGAGGAGAAAGGTGCAAACCACACGCCTTTTTCGCTGATGATGACCGGTGCCCCCGGGTTTCCAGCAATTACACAGGACAGAGGGGAAGTAGCAAGAAGGGGTCCCAGAGGAGGTCGGTGCCCTGGGGCGGCCTCTCTGGGTTTCCCGCAAGAGACCTCTAGAGAAAGAATAGACGAGCAGGCCAAGAGCGCAGAGGACCTCATTGAAATTCACTTCGCTTCGCCTTTACGGTTGGGGCAACGGGGGCAGCTGGGGACCGCGGGCGGGGGCAGCTCAAGGATCAGCCCCGCCTTCCGGCCTGCGACCAATGGGAGACAGCCGAGTCTGGAGAGCAACCAATAGGAGCCTGCCGGGCCGAGATCCCAGCCAATGGGAGCGCCCTCTAACGGGAGAGCGCCCTTTAAGAGGCGGCGCGGTGCGGCTCGGGAGCCAGCGCGCCGGGAGCAGCCGCCGGGCCAGGTCAGCATGTCCTTGCAGGTAACCCGGGCCGGGGAGGCCGCGCGGGCGGGAGGATGCTCCGAGACGGAAGCGCTCAAAGCGGGGCGTGGGGCAGGGGGACACCCCCGAGGAGCGCTCGGGGCGGAGACCCTGCGGACACTCCCAGTCCTTCCCGAGCTCTCCCCGGATTGCAGTGTAGACCAAACTCGTGCAGTCTGTTGACACCGAGCCGGGTGCCCCATGGCAATCCTTCTGGACCCCGGGGACTGGTTAAACCACCGGGAGCGGAAAAGCGGGCACCAGTGCCTGAGAGCGCGGGGCGGACCCTGCTCCGCCCCCTCCTTCCCTGTCGGAGAGGGAGGCGAGGGCGGCTGGGCTCTCACCGGCGCCCCCTTGCTCGGTGCCACCTCCAGGGGCTCTCGCAGGCAGGTGTCTTTCTGAACGGAAGAGATATGTGAAGCTCCGATTTAAAAATACTGTTTTACTGATACGTGAAAAATACATCTATGTTAAGGGCGGAAAACTTTGTAAAAGAGAACAGATATAAAGTAAGTAAAAATCTTTAGGAATTCCTTCACCCAGGTGATAACCGCTGCTAACAAGGTGGGTTACTTCCTGGCAAGTCCTTTATCTTGTGTGTGTGTGTGTGTGTGTGTGAGAGAGAGAGAGAATGTGTTCATATATCTACACACACATCTATTATGTTATTTTGTAAATACAGTTTTGTTCCTGCACTTAACACTGTATTATGAGCATTTTCTCATCATTAAATATTCTTCTATAATATGAACTTTTAAATGCATAAAATTTTATAGAATGAACATGGCTAACTTTAACCATTTCTTCAGGCAGGGTGTTACCCTGGGTAAAGGCACGTACTCCGGGGTCGCCTGTGTTCAAATGCATGCTTCACCTTTTCTTAGCCTGTAACATCATTATTTAACCTCTCTGTGCCTCAGTTTCCCATCTAAAAATGGAGGAGAGGTACTTTTAAATGAGCTACATGCACAGAGCATTTAAAACAGTGCCTAACATGTAAGTGTCTGATAAGGATAAGCTTGTGTTTGAACAGTCAGATATTCTTATGTATGACTTATGTAATTCATACTGAACTCTCCCCAAAATGAGCAAAACTTTCTTCAAATCAAAAGATCTGAAAGGTTCCTTTTTACCTTACTACTTTGTGTTTTTTGCTGCTGTTGTTTGCTTTAAAAATATTTTCGATGAGGATTTAAAAGTCGAGGAACATCACAGGAAAGCAATGTGATAAGAAATATTAATATCAACTACCATGATGGTATTTACTAACAATCCATTTGAACATTAAGAATATTGGAGGAAAATAACTTTAAAAAAAGACAGCCAGTAGCTGGCTGACCTCTTCCTTCTGTGCAACTTAAGTGGCACGTACAGGCGTCACACTGGTACCTGTGTCCCGCCAGGATGCTGCTGATGGCTCAGTTAGTGGAAGCAAGAGGAAAGGTCGCAAGCACAGAGCCCCCAGTCTTCTATTTCTTTATACTAGAATAGGGAGTGGTGTCAAACTCGCACAGAAGCAACAAGACAAATGGAATTTCTAATTCATCTACAGCCTCCCAATTTTATTTTAAAATTACAATATGTTTACATCCTCATAAAAGCTTTTAGGAGAGCCGATGGTTGTCTTAACTGGACAAATTTCTTTTTTAGATGATGAAGCTAAATGATTTTCCTTCTAAGAGGATGCGTCTTTTCAAGTCTAGCGGAGTCATGATTTTACAATTGGCAAATAACTAACCCCCTTCTCCACCCCTCCCCTACTTTTGTGTGATCTAAGAACTGCGCGATTCCTTGAGCGAGAGTTTTTGATCTTCCTAATTCAGTTCCTCAATGGGAAAGAATTGCTCAAAAAGACCGTGTCGACCCCATGTGTGGGATGACCATGTTCTTTGGCCACAGAAAGTAAAGTTAGATTAGGTGGGAGACACCTCAGAAGCTGTCCAGCTGGGGTGAAGTGGGAAAGGAAATTTACACAGAGGCCAGAGCAGTCAGCACAGAAGGCATGATGTAACCAGCCTGAGTGACACTGGCATAACCGCTATACCAAAGGTTGGGGGGAGGGGACCTTGTGATGACAGCATGAACAAGACAGGGTCTGGGGAGAGGCCTAGTAGCCTTAAGGGAGCCTGTTTTGCAGCATCTCAAGCACTGCTAGTAGGGAGATCATATGCTAAACATTCAACTGGGTTGCTGAGAACCCAGTTGTAAGAGAATCGGCCCAACAGAAGCTGAAGTTCCTTCCCAAAGCAGCGAGCCCAGCTCCACAGCAGCACAGGAATGTTACAAGACTGTGACTCCCTTTGCCCAAAATGCTTTGGAATTCAGTGCAAACAGTGGTACCTTTAAAACTGTGTGTCACCTATGATAATTTTCTGATCCTCCTAATGCTCACTCATTAATCCATCCAACAAGGGTGTACTTACTAGGCTCCGACCGGGCTTGTGCCACCTGCCCAGTCTGTAAGAGTCTGTAGGGCTCTGCTGTTGCTCCCAAGGTGAATGTTCATGCCTGCCTCTGTGGTAGATATGTAGGGGAACAAGCGAATACAATCCCACCCAGCCTTTATGTTGGGCCCTAGTCAATTCTGTCTACACTGCCTGGAGCAGCTATCCCTGCCTGTGCACCCAACAAACGCTGGATCAGTGCAAGCACCACCTCATCCCGGGGAAGGCTTCTTGCATGCCCTTCCCCTCTGTGCCCCCTTCTCTGCATTCCCAGAGCAACCGGCTGCTTCTCCTTGGCAGCGAGTCTCATGGGTTTACCACTGATCTCCCACTGGAGTCTGAGCTCCTTCCAGCAGACGCCCTGTTCATCCCTGTCTGCCTAGCAAAAGCCCGGCCCGTTGCAGGTGCTCAACACGTTTGTTAGTTAGCATGATATGTGCGATGAGCTCTGAGAGGGTGCAGTCCACAGACCAAATCAAGAATATTTTACATTGTTCATTGTGTTTAACCTTAACGCCTTCTTGCTGAAACTGATGGTATCTTTTTGTGGCTGAAGCTGCATCTCAGAGGTGCTTTGTTTCTTGCATAGAGTCCCAGGGCAGTGTGTCTCGATGCTAGAATTGAAACTGAGCACCCCAACACAAAGCCAATGTTCTTTCCACTACAGCGCATCATGGTGGGGTGGGAAAGGCCTCCTAGAGGAAGGTTCATCAGAACAGCACCTTAAATCAGGAGCATATCAAGTTGAGGTGCCAGGGCAGGGCAGGCTGGACAGAGAGATGATGCTGGATGTTGCTCTAGAACTTGGTTCCCTCCTTGGGGAGGGAGGAAGGAAGGAGACCCTGAAGTGGTGTGGGAAACTGTTGCAGCTTAGCCCTTCTGGGCAGAGGGCCCAGGACTTTCATTAGATCTTTTTTTTTTTTCTCCTCGAGATGGGGTCTTGCTCTGTCACCCAGGCTGGAGTGCAGTGGCACCATCACAGCTCACTGTGGCCTCAAACTCCTGGGCTCCAGCGATCCACCCGCCTCATCCTCCTGAGGTGCTGGGACTACAAGTGCACATCACTATGCCCGGCCAATTTTTAAATTTTTTGTAGAGGCGGGGTCTCACTTTGTTGCTCAGGCTGGTCTTGAACTCCTGGTGTCAATTGATCCTCCCACCTCAGCCTCCCCAAAGTGCTGGGATTACAGGTATGAGTCACCACGCCCTGCCTCATTAGACCTTTATATGTTTACATACCCCCCAAAATGTGAAGAACAATTATCCAGAAACTCATTGCTGGAAGGCAGGGACCTCACGTGGTTTTTAAGAAGCCTTAGAATTCTAATCAAGGATGGGCTCACCAAAGGGAATTGAGTTGCTGTCATTGGAAAATGGTGTGAGACTTTATAGCAAATGGAACACCTGAGATGGGTAATGAGCCTACAGAGGAAAGCTTCCACACCTCTTTGTGAATAACCTTCCCTGCCTTGCCCTTAGGAAGCCCCGGCCACTCGTGGAGCATTTTAATTTTGTCCTTATTATAAACAAAGTATATACACATTATAGAAAATTTGGAGACTAGAAAATATTAAAAACCAGAAAACTTACCAGGACTCAGAGGCAATTACTGTTTACATATTTTAGTATATTTCTTTCCAGTCTTTACTTTTTCTACCCAACTTGCAACGCTGAGTGTATAAAAACAATTTTGTGCTCTTCGTTCAACTATAAAATATTTTTCATGTCTTACTTCATTGCAAGAACTGTTTTCAGTTTTTTCTAGAACTAGTTTTTTTCCCCAAAAAGGTTTATAATAAAAATAATAGCTAGCAATTATTACTGAACACTCCCCATATACCAGGCACTATTTTAAATGCTTTACATGTTACCTTATTTAAATCCTTCTAACAACCTTGTGAATAGGTGTTATTATTGCCTCATAGGCCAGATGACAAAACAGACACAGAGAGGTTAAGTAACTTGCCCAAGGTCACACAGCTCTGAAGTGATGAAGCGCAGACTCAAACCAAGGCAGTCTGGCTCCAGAGCCTGTGTGTGTTCTTAACCATGGCATTACGTGTAAAGCAGCTGACAGTTTCCTGGAAAGACACTCAGAAAGACAAGGCACCGTTTGTCACATGCAACCATTCTTGTTAGTCCCCTGTAGGAACTGATTAAGAGACTGGGTCATTTTCAAGGTTATTTAGGTTGGAGACCCTGGTCTCCAATTGACAGATGATTTTTGTTCTTCACAACACAACTGTTCTAGTTGTGCGACTGTGTCCTGCTTTGGGGGCTGGATGGTAACTTGACCCAGCAACTCTGCCCAGCTCACAGGGGTTCTGAGGTTACAGTGGGGTGATCCGCTTTCTCTCCTAGGCCCTTGGACCAAAAAGGAGCTCTGACATCTGAGAATAAATATGGGAGTTAGGGAGCTCAGGTGTTTCAGAGCTAACCCAGGGTAAAACTTCTTACTTAAGTGCATGTAAGTGCGCTTAAGTTTCCAGGAAGTATACAAATACATACTTACTATTCAAGTATATCTGTACACAAAGTTTCGCTAATCAACTCTAAGTTGGCTAAACAACTTCTCTTTTCTAGAAATCAGTTGAAATAAGTCTTGTAACTTTTGGTTTCGGTGTTGAAAGGAATCTGTATAAGCAATTCAACTAAATCAGGAATATTGATTGTCCTTGGAAACTAGCTAGTCCACTAAATAGGTATAAATGATACAGATGTTGAAGGATGTGGGTGTGTGCGTGCTGGGAGAGAAATGCCCCAGACCGTGGTGTGAACGCCCTGGACCGTGGTGTGAACGCCCTGGACCGTGGTGTGAACGCCCTGGACCGTGGTGTGAACTGGCAGCAAAGCCCTGCATGTAGTGAAGTGTGGATTTAGGAAAAAGAGGCAGGTAGTGTGCATGAGGTCATCAAGAAAGCTGCCTTGAGTGGAATGCCTTTTTTTTTTTAATACAGAAATTGAATATTTTCAGTATTAAGAATTTTATTCTGTTCTCCGTATTGTGTCTATATATCAGGTAAGCACCAGGAACGGTAAACCTAGGGAGTTCAAATAAATTAGGATAATTCTGGTAGAACCAGAGTAGCAATAGTTCATTTCTATTTGAAACCTTCCTCCTCTTCCTCTTTAAGTTCCCACACCCTGGTGGTAGTCGGTGCCCCCAGATTATGGCAGTCCTGCCTAAAGTTAACACATGCACCATGTGCATTTTTTCTTTTTTTAGGCTGATTTTGACAGGGCCGCAGAAGATGTCAGGAAGCTGAAATCAAGACCAGACGATGAAGAACTGAAAGAACTGTATGGGCTTTACAAACAAGCCATAATTGGAGACATTAATATTGGTATTAGATCATCATTTAAAAAATAATACTACATTTCATTTGAACAGTGTCTATAGAAGTACACGGTAAAAAGTAAACCTGAAAATACATTTTTTCTTCTTTTGGCAGAGTGTCCAGGAATGTTAGATTTAAAAGGCAAGGCCAAATGGGAAGCATGGAACCTCCAAAAAGGTTTTTAATTCTTTGATAAGTTTAAAAATAACTTTCTTAATTTCCCAGTGTACCAATCAGGGAGATAACCTATTTGTATCTTTTAGGGTTGTCGAAGGAAGACGCGATGAATGCCTATATTTCTAAAGCAAAAGAGCTGGTAGAAAAATATGGAATTTAGAATTCAGCACATGAGAACTTTTTCTTTCCGAAGCTTTCACAATGGTATCACATCCTCACATTCAGGGCGGAAATGCACTGTTAACTCTATGGATCGTGTCTATTTTTGCTATTAGCATGAATCGGACTACTTAATTAGGAGTATGCTGAAACGACATAGTTAACTTTTACTTGCTTAACCTAGATGACTGTAAAAGTTCTTCTAGAAAAGTATTGCTCTGCTAGGGTGTACACAAAGATTTAACAATTGTGTGTTCTCTTGGCTTGTCTGATCTTCTACAATGAGCTGGCGTTACTGGTGTAATAAAAACAGGATATTAAGAATTCATAGCAAGACTACTCTTTTGTTACGCAGGTAGCTTTGGGCTCAGGCTGATGCAGAGAGTGCGGAGTCACAGACACGCCTGGTTCCCAACCTTGCTGTGTGACCTACTTGCTGAGTGTCCTGGGGCCAGTTATTTCACCTTGCTAAGCCTCATCTGTAGAGGAAAAAGAATAATGTCACTCTCATAAGGTTGGTGTAAGAATTGAAGAAGATGACTGTATCCATGCTACCCTCCTGTTAGAGCAAATGCTATAAAAAACATAACAAATAAGCTGAAAAATGGGTTTTTTAAAAAAGAAGTGTATACGTCTATCTATAATGCCTTAAAGAAAGAAAAAAGCCACCATGGAAATATCTACTGTTTCTCTTTAAACTTTTATATTTAAGACAAATTAGAAAATCAAACTAAAATGTATCTAGTGATAAACTCTACCGCTACTGCACCCTGTGTGTTCAGTTTTATCAGAGTGAAAATGTAGAATCTAGACTATAATACGGACCCACTTCTCAGCTTTTCTTGATGGGACACAGTCTCTTTGAAAGAATAATAGTCTCATTTTTACAGCCCGCAAACCTCCTTGAGATCCCATAGGACAAATATCCCCTAGAACAGTGTACCTCTATTCCCTGCATAATGATTTAGGTTTGACATGGTATGACCAGAGGGACAGAATGACTTCATGTCACTTAGAATAAAAACAAAACCCTCTAGTTCCACTAGATGAATTTCCAGGGAATTACGCTGAGTGGAAAAAGCCAATCCCAAAACATTACAAGCTCTTCGATTCCATTTATGTAACATTCTTAAAAGGGCAAAATTATAGACATAGAGAATAGAATAATGGTTGCCAGGGAGGGGGGAGGGGGGCGTGGCCACCGAAGGGCAGCCAGGCAGGATCCTGCAGTGATGGAATGTTCTGTGGTTGTGAAATTTCACTGCAGTTTTGCATGGTGGTTACCATTAGGGAAACTAGCTAAAAAATGACACAGATGTCTCTGTTTTATTTCTTACAGCTCTAAGGGAATCAATAGTTATCCCAAAAATTTGATTTAAAAAAATCAAGATTGATTTCTTATCTGGAAAATTTTGACAAGAAAGATGATTCTCGGCCAGGCGCAGTGGCTCACGTTTGTAATCCCAGCACTCTGGGAGGCCAAGGTGGAGGATGGCTTGAGGTCAGGAGTTTGAGACCAGCCTGAGCAAGAGTGAGACCCCCATCTCTACTAAAAATAGAAAAAATTAGCCGGGCATAGTGGCCCATGTCTGTAGTCCCAGGTACTCGTTAGGTTGAGGCAGGAGGATCGCTTGAGCCCTGGAATTTGAGGTTGTTGTGAGCTAGGCTGACACCATGGCATTCTAGCCTGGTGACAGAGTAAGACATCTCAAAAAGAAAAAAGAAAAGAAAAAGAAAAAAAATTCTCATTTTTCCTAAGTTTTGCCTAAAGATAATTGGAAGTTGTCCACAATGAAGTTAAGGCCAAGTCCCTTGAGACTGGCCTGGTCTCTTGCAATCAAGGGCTTGGAAACTCTTAGAGCTATTCCCATGTGGACTTCACCACCCACAAAGCCTGGCATTGGCCACACCGTGAGACTCCCATTTGCAGATTATATTGTCAGATTTTTCAAATCGATAATCACAAATCTAAATTACTTTTGTATCCATCCTTTAATAAGGGGGCTCTAGAAACAGTATCAAACTAAAGGATAAACTGTAACACATACTAAACATTTAATGTAATCGGCTTGAGGCTATTTGCAGCCCAGATTTATAATACGAATTCTAACTCAAAGCCCACCCCATAATTAATTTTCATATTATTTGTACTTTGTTAAAAAAGAATGATAAATTCTGAAAAATGCCTCCTGTATGCATTTCCCTTATTCTTATTTACTAAGACCTTATGTCCATTATGTAAAAATAGTAACAAAAACATAAACCATATTATGTGATCATAAACATATTGATGATGTTACATTAAGCAGTGCAGGCTGTAAGGAAGAGACATCAGTCACATTAAGTAATGGAGTTTATTGTCACGATCTGAAGGAAATAAGAAAATCCAGGCATCTCAGGGACAGTCAAGTCAAGGCTTAAAGAGATGAACACATCTGGGAATTGACAAGAGTTCAGGGTTCAAGCAGCTCCAGGGACACGGTGACACTTCACTCCCTTCATAGTGTTCCGCCATTATTCCCACTCAGCTAATCTTCCCTATTTCTGCTTTTCTTTTTCTCTCGGTTCCTGTTTGTTTCACCCACTGTCAAGGGCAAGGTGTGGCAGGGTGAGGCTGAGGCAGCCCATCAGGTGTGGCATTTGTGCTTGACTACTCCCTACGCCATGCCAGGGGCCAGGCTCTGGATTCGTTTTCTGTGGGAGGGCTGCCCCAGGTCCCAGCAAATCATTGCCAGGGTGGCAGGGCCACACAAAGCCAACCAGCAATTGGTGTAGAAGCAACTCCTTAGAAAGGGAGCCGGGGACTTGGGGGAAAGGCGCCAATAATTTTCTAAGGCTATCTTCTTTTAATAAAGCATTTCATTTTCTTATAAATGGAACTCCCCTACATTTCAAAAGATTAGATCGAACTTTGAGTCATGGTGTGTTGGTGAAACAATAATTTAATTTCAAGCATTTCCCCTGTTAATCATTTTCACCATTAAAATAATTGAAAGAAAAATGGATAATTTACCAAGCATGAATTTTATTGACAAACATCCCACAGATGAGAATCACATAAAGATTTTAATACGAAGATAAAAGACTCTGCCAGGAGTATTCTTTACCCATGTGCCTTTCATCCCCAGATACATAAATCTTCCTCAGAGAAATACATTTATATATAACAAATCACCGTGGCAATGGAAAATGTATCATTTCCAATCACTAAATAAAACTAATGAGTTACGTCTGATTAGCTGCGAACAGTATCGTTATCACTTTGACTATTTTAAGACCGAAAGGGAAATTATCTAAAAATTGGCAAGTGATGATATTTCTAGACACTTGGTTATGTAGTCTTTGAGGAATTTCTCATTATCAGGTTCCATAAGATAAAAGTGATCTCCTGGAAGGACATGAAGGTTGGTACTTCCATTGGTTATATCTTTCCAAGCTAAAAATAAACAAAAGTATATTTAATAACAAATGACACCAACTAGCACTAAAGATTTACTGCAAGATATTATTTCTGTAAGAGCTCATACCCAATGGTAGAGCTAATTCCAAGGTCTTATATTCTATGTGTCCTGCATTTTTGATTTCTCTAAGATCTATCAGTCTACACCAGTATTACCTGCATTTTCTCATTTTACACCAGACCAACATCACCTCCTTTTATGCTAAATAAAACTTAGACCAATTTTCTATTCATTGCAGTAACTGCCAGTTGACATTAGCCCAAAACTGTCATACACATATTTCAATAAAACACTCATGACTATAAAAATGATTTCACCTTCCATATCTGTTGCTATGTCTTTGGATCCACGAAAGCATGTTAAGTCACACGAAAGAACAGCCTCAGGTAGTGTATCACAGCTGTGAACACAAAAGAGCTGGTTAGGCGTTTTGTCACAAACAACATCCCAGAATTTTTTCCTGTTCTCAACTGCAGCGAAACTTGGGGTGGGCTCACTTCTTTCCCTTTGGCTAGTTCCAGCAATGCGAACATTCTTTTCCCCACCAGTGGCACTTCCACCTCTCAGAACCTGCCAGATATGCAATGTGGAGGCCGTTTTCCAACATCATCTAACGTCTAGAACGTGGCAAGTGGCCGATGGACAACAGTGGGGCACCCAGGCTGACTCAGGGCGAGGCTGGTTACACCCGGCACTTCTGTCATCCCCCGGAAACGACGACCTGCTAACTCCCAGTTCTCTGTGGTCTGTTACCAGGTTTGGAACAAGAGTGGGTTCAAGCCGGGGGGCCCCTCAGTTGGTTTCTCCAACACAACAGCAGCAAATGTGTTTATCGTGCGAGGCACCAGGGACCCACGGATAATCCCAGTCCCCGCCCTCCTGCAGCTGAGAGACAGACCTTCCTGAAAGAGCAGACAGCTAGCGAGAGATGCAAGTGCGTGAAGGATGAGAGTCCAGGGTGACCCGAGAACACGTGGCAGGAGGGCGGATGTGGGGACAGACTCAAAGCACCTCCCCAAGGGGAGAGGCAGAGGGTCCGCAGTCCACGAACAGGAAAGAACTGGGAGAAGGGGCCAGAGCATGCAGGGCAGGAGGGAAGAGAGAGCGCACAAATTAATGGCCGTGTATCCCAAAAAGGAGCCATTTGTTGGGACAAATTAAGGTCGAAGAGGTAAGCAAGGCCAAGTGTGCGCCACATAAAGGACTTTGGTCATCCTAAGTGTGACAGGACGTCACCGAAAGGGTTTCAGGCAAAGAACATCAGATCGAACTCGACTCTCATCCCTCGGGGGAGCACGTGGGCTGGGTGGCAGGGGACTGAGCGTGTGTGGCAGGGCCAGTCTGGTGGCTGCTCGTCCAGTGGGCCAGGCAAGGCCTCTCCTCCTGCCCGGGGTGGAGAAAGCCAGCCGTGCCCTCCCACCCTAACGACGAGGGGGAAAATCCCAGAGAAAACACAAGCATCCTAAGTTTTCGTGAACTCACGGGAGAGTGTTTGCAAGGCCAGCTAGCAAGTGAATTCCCAGGAAGGGCGGCCCAGCAGGGGAGAGGCGGGCGCAGGGACCGGCTCAGCAAAGCGGGGAGGAGGGGGCGTCTGCTGCCCTGCGTGGGGCGAGACTCAAATCAGCTGAAGTCTTAACAAGGTGTTGGCGAGCCGGTGCCAGGTGCGGCAGGTGAGATTCACTCCGACTCGCCGGCTCTTTTTTCCACGGGCCTCGGCCAGGGGTTCACGAGAAAGGCTGGGAGCAAGGCAGGAGGCCAGAGAGAGCCACCTCCGCAGGGCGGGGAGTCCGCTGCGGCCATGTGACAGGCGCTAGATGCTGCCGCCTGCGCGGGCCCTGCTGTCATTCTCCGCAGAAGCCGAAGCCGCTGGAGGAGAGGGCACCACAGGCTGAGAGGTAAGGAGGGGTGGAGGAGAGACGCAGGTGAAGCCACCCCTGTGGCTGCTGGGGGAAGGACAAAAGCCGAAACCCTGTACCCCTGGGGAAGGAGTAGGAAACAATCCTACTCCAAACCCAAGCACAGGTCTGCTTGCTTGTGGGAAGGGGCAGGATTCTTCTACCCAAGCCAGCCACAGATACAAGGCAAAATTTGTTTGCAACAGAGAGAAGGGACAGGTGACAAGAAAGTTCCACCCACCTGCGGGCCTGCCTAGCATTGAGGCTTGAGGCTGTCTAGGACATCCAAGAACTCCCTGTGTTATCCCACAGGTTAACACACACCGAGTAACAAGCAACAGAAGGAGAGATGACAAGGAGAGATGCGCTCAAATTCAGGTGTAAAAAAATACTCACTTCAGTCTCTACTGTTTTATACATAGCTGGCTTTCAACTAAAAAGTGAGGCACCCGAGAAAGCAACCCGTTGTTATAAGAGGCAAAACAATCAAAAGCGTCAGACACAGGTAAGACCCAGATGTCAGACCTGAAAGATAGGGACTTTAAAATATCTGTGATTAATATGTCAAAGGATTTAGCAGAGATGGTGGACGACATGCATGAACAGATGGAGAATTTCATTAGAGAGGTGAAAACTACAAGAAAGAGTCAAATGGAATTTCTGGAAATGAACAGCAACAGAAATGAAGAATTCCTTTAACGGGCTCATCAGTAGATTCGACACAGCTGACGAAAGAATCAGTGCCCTTGAAAATAGTCAGTAGAAATTATCTACTGAATCTGCTGAAACACAAGAAAAAAGTTTTTTGTTTTTTTTTTAAAGACAGAACAGAACATCCAAGATATGTGGGACGAGATCAATTACGAAACAGCTTAACATATGGAATCCAGATCCCAGAAGGAGAAGAGACAACAGCGTAATAGTCCAGGCAAGAGATGGGGACAGCTTATGTGAGTCGGAGTAGTCACAGCTTCTGGTGCCCATCTGACAGATTTCCATTTGGGCCACCAGGCTCCGAGCCTTGGTGGTAGGTGATAGAGAAGGAGACGACTAAGACACACTCTGTAGGTCTGATTTTATTTATATCGAAAAAAGCTGAGATGTGAGGCAGGGTGAACAGAGAAGATCAGATTGAGAAAGAAGGAGAGGCAGGAAGGATGAGAGGACAAGAATCCAGAGACCAGGGTTTGGGGTGAGTTGTTGGAATTTGGAGGCAGAAAGTTAATAGTTGTGAGTAGCTACTGTAATTCAATTCACTGGGAAATGGCTGAGAATGTTAAGAAGATTTCCTATATTCTATGAGTGGAATATCCCTGTAAGTGATTAATGTTTTATTTTTGGTGTTTGAGGGGTTTCTTTGGAGTGAAAGAACTCAATAGTATTTTTCGTCATGTTTTGTTTTTAAAAATGGCTTGTGGTTTGTTATGTGTCAAACTCTCTTCTAAGCACGACTTCATTTAATCCTCACCACAACACCTGAAAGTTATTATCCCTTCTTTGACAGATGAGAACAAACTGGTAAAGAAACTTGCTTGGAATCTTGCAGTTAGCAAGACGCAGACAGGAGGTTTCATTCTGGTAAGTGGACTCTAAACATGGTATGTTTAATCATTGTACAAAGCGTAATTACTAAAAACCAGCTTTTGCATGCATTATTGCATTGAGTGTCCATTGCATTGAGTGTCCATAGTGATTTGAATTACTTTTTTTAATTGACAAATAATTGTATATAGGTTACAATGAGACATTTTAAGATCTCTCTCTCTCTCTCTCTCTCTCTCTATATATATATATATCATGGAATGATTAAGTCAAGCTAATTAATATATCCATCACCTCACATACTTATTTTTTTAATGGTGTGAACATTTATAATCTTTCTTAGCAATTTTGAAATATATATTATGTTAACTGTAGTCACCATGCTGTGCAACAGATCTCAAATATTTCATTCCTCCTGTCTAACTGAAACTTTGTGGCTGGGTGTGGTGTCTCATGCCTGTAATCCTAGCACTTTGGGAGGCTGAGGTGGGAGGATAGCTTGAGGCCAGGAGTTCAAGACCTGTCTGGGCAACACAGTGAGGCCCTGTCTCTACAAAAAAATAGAAAAATTAGCCAGGCATGATGGCGCATGCTTGTAGTCTCAGCTACTTGGGAGGTTGAAGCAGGCAGATTGCTTGCACCTAGGAGTTTGAGGTTGCAGTGAGCTATGATGACACCATTGCACTCTATCCTGAGTGACAGAGTGAGACCCTGTCTCAAAAAAAGAAAAATCAAGAAAACTTTGTACATTTTGACCAACATCTCCCTGTTTCTCCCCCTCCACACACACACACCCCAGCCTCTGGTAGCCACCATTCTACTCTCTACTTCTATGAGTTGAACTTTTTTAGATTCCACATGTAAGTGAGATCATGCAATATTTGTCTTTCTGTGCCTGACTTATTTCACTTAGCATGATGTCCTCCAGGTTCATCCATGTTGTCACAAATGACAGGATTTCCTTCTTTTCTAAGGCTGCATATGATTCCAGTGTGTATATATAGCACATTTTTCTTGATCCTTGGTGGACGCTTAGATTGATTCCACGTCTTAATTATTGTGTAAAATGCTGCAATAAACATCGGAGTGTAGATATCTTCCAATATACTTATTTCAATTCCTGTGGATATATCCCCAGACGTGGGATTACTGGGTCATACAGTAGTTCTATTTTTCATTTTTTGAGGAACTTCCCTACTGTTTTCCGTAGTGGTTGTGGTAATTTATATTCCCACCAACTGTGTACCCTTTTCTTCACATTCTCACCAACACTCATCTTTTGTCTTTTTTCAGGTCCCTTACCTATTTTTTTAATTGGTTGGTTTTTTTTACTATTGAGTTGTTTGAGTTCTTTATATATTTTGGATATTAACTTCTGATCAGATGTATGGTTTCCATATATTTTCTCCCAATCCATAAGCTGTCTCTTCATTCTGCTGATTATTTCCTTTGCTGTGCAGGAGCTATTTAGTTTGATGTAATCCCATTTGTCTGTTTCTGCTTGTGTTGCCTGGGCTTTTGGGATTGTATCCAAAAAGTCATTGCCCAGACCAGCATCATGGAACTTCCCCCCTATGTTTTCTTCTAGTAGTTTTATAAGTTCATGTCTTACATTTAAGTCTTTAATCCATTTTGAGTTGATTTTTATATATAGTGTGAGATAAGTGTCTGATTTTTTTCTTCTGCATGTGGATATCCAGTTTTCCCAGTACCATTTACTGGAGAGACTTCCTTTCCCCATTGTGTGTGTTCTTGGCACCTCTGTTGAAAAATCAATTGACCATAAATGTGCGGGTTTATTTCTGGGCTCTCTATTCTGTTCCATTGGTTGATGTGAATGTTTTTATGCCAGAACCATGTTGTTTTGATTATTAATAGTCTTTTTAAATGTCAAGTTTCAAGTTTTGGGGTTTTTTTTTTAGATGTCAGACTGTATTTCTTTGATCCTGACTCTGTGCAAAGCCAGAAACACAGAGACAGCTTAGCCTATTGGAATCAAATTGGACTAAGATGGTTGGGATGGACAGAAATGGAGAGAGAGCCATAGACTTGGGACATTTAGGAAGTAAATTGTGGACTTTGTGATAGATCGGAGGTGGGCAATGAATGAAGGGATGTGTCCAGGATGATGGGATTGTCTCAGATCTCAAGGTGCTGTGTCTGTTCCACATTTCGTGGCCATTTGTGTAAACTTGTGGTAGCAAGCACTGCCAGTGGTGACCTAATGCCCAGTTCCAGGCATCGTGAAGGAAGTAAAAGGAACACAGGCCCAAGCAATTGCCTTCAAGAAACCAAGGGGACAAGCCCAAACACAATAGAAGAAATGAATGACAATATGTGACAGTGACTAAGGGCCCCACAATGCCTGTGGGGAACCAGGAAGAGCCATCTGTAGGAGGTTATTAGGCAAGGATTTACAGAGTCTTAGGACTTCAGTCCTATCAGAAGAATCAAGTGTCAATACAGACATCCCAAGAGATGAGGGAATGGAGTGATGCCTTAGAACTAAATGAGTTCTGGAACAAAATTCACAAAAAAGCAAATCTAGCAAAATTTCCCTCCCTGCTGGTTTGCCTTCACACTTAACAAAAGGTAGCAATCCACTTCTGCCAACCCCCTAAGAAGATGAGAATGGTTTGGAATTACTTTAGTCAACACATACATATTTTGTAATAAAACATGCATGTCTAATCATATATGTATATTTTTTTTAAAGAAAAATATGTGCTAGTCATCTTTTACAGATATAGTTTCTGTGCCCAGGCTCCATTCTAAACCAGTACAAATATCACAGGTGGTCTCAAAGGAAATACAACTAAGCTCTTTTTTTCCTTTTAAATTTTGTTTTCAAGGTCAAAGCTTAGAAGGTAGAAACTAAACTCTTAAAATTTTGTCTTCCCATATAAGCAGCCTCAGAGAACTGCCAATCTACATTTTCTGTAAATGGTGATACCCAGAAAACCCCATTATCTTGTTTACTTACGTGTAAGAACTCAAGATGTGAACATCTGCCATCAGAATGGGAATATATTGTTGTAACATTTCCTTGTCTTCAACAAGATGCTTGGGGGTGCCTCCAAAATCAATGAGTTGACGGCTAACTTGTTCTTCAGACAATCGATTATCTTTGGGTATGCAAAACTTGTCCTTTAACTTGAAACATTAACAACACAGCCCTGATATTTCATATAACACACTTGCTCATAGACTGAAAACTGTATCTATAGGTTTCAGGGGCGAAACTATTTTCTTTCTAAAAGTAATGCCATTGCAAACCTAGGGCCCCAGACCAATCAGCATCTTTCTCCGGATGAAGTGAGGACATCAAAGGGGTAGAAGGAGGTGTAGCAGGAATAGCAGCACCAGGTTTAAAAAGCCACTGTCATTCCAAAAATGTGATATCACTGTCCCCTTTTGAAATTTCAGGGATTCCTTTCCTGGCTCTGATTTAGTTACTTTACTGAAAGTTAATTAAGTTCCTAGCTGACCGAGAAGGAAAGGAAAAGCACTATGGGATCAGTATTAGCTCAGAGGTACCAGGGACAAAGCAGGCAACCATGAGGGAATAGTTGGGCATTTCAGGGAAATGGAGAGAGAATGATATTGAAGGAGATTTGAGGAACTTTTCAATAGCACATAGTATACCTATCATTGTCCCCATACTGGACCAAAATTCACCAGATAGGAAAATAATGGCTTCGTTTTTACCTTCCCCCTCACCCCGTTCCCTGTTTCCCTCCTCTCCACTACCCTTCCTAAAATAAAGCTAAATTACTTACGTGGGGTGGATGAGCACTCGACACAAAGAAATGCACCGGTTCTAGCTTATACTTCTGTTTTAGGTTTAGTGCAGTCAAAAAAGCAACATAGGATCCCATACTAAATCCAAGAAGAAAGAAAAAGGTGATCATCCATCAAAAGTCAATAGGAACAAGTATCACAAACACATCATAAACACAATAGGAACAAGTATCATGTTACAGACAAAAGCGTAAGTTTGTTGATTGACAACTCTGATTTCTAAAAGGTGTATTTTTAATGATTTATGACAGCATAAAAAAAGTCTCAAAGACAGCCTAGAATAAAATTTCATACTGATTTCCGCAGTGTCTTGAAATTATTTTAAATTTCCTTTTCTTAAAGATGTGTGTCACTAAGCCTTAGATGGTATATATCAGCAGTTCTCAAAGTACAGTCTGGGGACCCCTGGGAATTTCTGATACCCTAACAGGTGGCCCAAGAGGTCAAAGATATTTTCAGGATAAATACTAAGATTTTATTTGCCCTTTTTACTCTCATTTTCTTATGAGCGCACAGTGGAGTTTTCCAGAAGCCGTATGACGCAGGATATTGCAACAATTCAACCACCTTTTGTTATGCCAGACATTAAACAGATTGGCAAAAGTATAAAATAATGCCACTCTTCTCACTACATATTTTTTGGGAAAATATAGTCTTTTCCATGAAAATGCATTATTTGTGTCAACATATAATGAGTTTGTTAATGTGATTTTTAGATAAGGTGATAATTAAATATCTTTGAAATTTCTTACTTTTACTTTCCAATATGGTAAATGTTGAAATATTTGGTAAATATATAGTAAATATTGAAATATTGATATGTCACATATAAACAAAAGATCTTTGAGGTCCTCAGTGCATCTTAAAAGTATAAAGGGTGACTGGGACCACACAGCTGGTGAACTGCTGCAGATATTCTATAGATATATATCGTAGACAGATTGCCAGAGGTCGTTCACTTATAAATTGTATTGATGTATTTTACGAAAGAAAGGGAAACTCAGTCCCATGTTCATTGCCAATAGAGTGTAAAGTGCAGGTAATTTGGAAATAGGGATCAAGAACTTTACCAATGGGCGTATCGTTTAACATAAATTCTGGGAATTTATCCTAAGAAACTGATAGGAGATTTATGCTACATTTTCTATAAGAATGCTCATTGAAGTGTTGTTTATAACAGAAAAAAATAGAACTAACTCATACCCACAAAAGGAGATTAATAAAACAAATCATGAAGCATTATATCCTCGCAGGCTGTTGAAAGATAGTCACAGCAATAAGTGAAAAAGGTCAAGTGAAGATACAAAACAGGTCACCACCACGTGAAAGTGCTAAGGAGCCACAGCAAAACTTTAAAGCATTGTTATCTAGGTGGTGGGATGATGGGTACTTTTTATTTTTCAAGTTTTGTCCACCTATATTTATAAATACTAATATAGTAGCCAAAATTCATTGAGTCCTTGCTATGTATCAATTTACTGATGATCACTATTCATTTAATCCTCACAACTCGGGACTCTTCTTACTCCAGCTTTATAAAGGAGGAAACTAATTCAAAAGCCTAAGGAATTTGCCCAAGAAGCAGCCAGATCCCCAGGGTCTATGACCTAACTTCATAGTTATAAAATCTATAATAGCTTAAGAAACATACACTATTTGCATAGTTTTTAATTTTCAAAAATAAATGGAGTATGAGTGGCCGTTATGAATTACAAGTGTTGATTTTTTGCCTAAAAGGAAAAAAAAAGGTATACTTGCTATGCAAACTTGTGAATTGTAAAAGTTGTGATTGGTCATAATGACCCAACATGCTGTTTAATCAATGCAAAAGGGATGCATCCCAGAAGACACAAAGAACAACATTAACCATAGACTTGGGATTGAAGAAACTCTCCCAGATGTCTTTGAAAACAGATTTTTCAAATACCTATGGCCAAAAAATGCAAATGGTTTATCCTGGATGACTGGCAGCATGGCACAAACAATTTCATCAGCCAACTGGTACATGTCCTTGGCAAAAGGCTCTTCCAGTCGACTTTCTCTTCCGGCAAGCCTTACAGAGTGTACTAGAGATCAAAAAACACAAGTTAGTACACACAAACAATGAACAAGATCCGTGATGTTAAAGAGCTAATATTTGCACAATGTGTGCAATGTCAAAGAAACAGATAATAATGGTTAAGTCCAATGAGGTAAAAGTTTTAGAATTTGCTGATAAAGAAAAGTAAGAGCATGAAATACCTTCTAACTGCAAAATACCTAGAAACACTAGATGAAACATACGTATAATTAGATGCATAGTTTAGCTCGCAATAAAGTAGAGGGAATACACTAGGAAAAAAAAAAAGAAGGGACTGAAAATTCTAGTGGTGAGCATGTGCCAACGAAATGGTTACTCTGACAGCCAGTGACTATATCAGGAAAGTAAAACATCAGGTTTCAAGGGTGACCTAGAGGGTGGGGACACAAGGCATTGAAATGCCTTATATTTGAGAATTAGAACTGAATCCTTTACATAAAGCTAGGAAACTCTAATATATATATACATATATATATACACACACATATATATATGTATATATATTCTTTTATGTATATAAAGAAATATAACAAAATCCAGCACCCAACAAATGTAAAGCTCATAATGTCTAGCATCTGATCAAAACTAGCATCTAGTCAAAACTAACACCTAATGAAAATTCACCAGACATGACAAAAAGCTAAAAGATATGATCAATAACCAGAGTTGGTGGGAGAGTCAAATATGAGAAACAGATAGAAAATAATAAATGATGGGGTTAGCAGACAAGAACCTTAAATAGCTATTATGCCCAATAATGTAAACAAACTTGAACAGAGAAAGCAAAAATTTTTAAAAGATCCAAATGGAACTCGCAGAGATGTAAGATACAATATCTGGACTTAAAAGAGAAAAAAACACCAGATAGGATTAATAGCAGATTAGACACGAGGAAGAAAAGATCAGTGAACTTAAATATACAGCAAAGAAACCATGCAAAATTAAGCATAGAAGGAACGTGACAGAATAAATGTACAGAGGATGAGTGTCCTGTGGTACAATATAAGTCAGTCTAACATAAGTGCAATTGGAGTCCCAGAAGGAGAGTGGAGGAAAACAGAAAGACGTTCGAAAAAATAATGGCTGAATATTTCCAAACTTGATGAAAATTATAAAGTCACAGATCCAAGAAACTCAAAGATACCCTGATAGAATAAACAATGAAAACTACATCAAAGCATGCCAAAGAAATTGCTAAAAATATATGATAAAAGACACTCTTAAAAGGCAGCCACAGAAAAGAGACAGAGAGAAATGCAAAGGTAAGAATGAGACCAGGTTTCTTGCCAGAAATTGAGCCAGCCAGAGGACAATACTGGAGAGCGGTGGTCAGGGGACAACTGTCAACCTGGAATTCTATACCCCATGACAGTGTCTTTCAGGAGTGGAAGCTAAAGACTTTTTTTTTTTATATACACACACAAAACCCGAGAGAGTTCAATACCAGCAGATTTGCACTGAAATAAATATTAAAGGAACTTCTTCAGGCAGAATAAAAATGTCAGATGGAAATTTGGATCTACTCAAAGGTAATCATGTAGGTAAATGTAAAATATTTTTTAAAACATTTAAAAATTCTTAATTTTTAATTATGCGTACGTAATAGTCATATGTATTTATAGGGTACATGTGATATTTTGATACAGGCATACAACGTGAATCAAATCAGGATAATTGGGGTATCCATTGTCTCAGGCATCCATCATTTCTTTGTGCTAAGACATTCCAATTCTTTTAGTTTTTTTTGTTTGTTTGTTTTTGTTTTTTTACTTAAACAACAGATATTTCTTTCTGATAGTCCTGGAAGCTGGGACGTCCAAGATCAAGGCACTGGCAGATCTGGTATCTGATGAAAACCATTTCCTGGCTTCTTGCTGTATTCTCACGTGGTCTCTCTTTTAGTTATTTTAAAGTATACCCTAACTTTTTGTTGGTTATAGTCACTTTGTTGGGCTACCAAATATTGTTCATTCTATCTAACTATATTTTTGCCCCCATTAACCATCTCTACTTTATCTCCCTGCTCCCCACCCCCCCACAGCTAGCCTTCCCAGCCTCTGCTCACCATCATTCTACTCTCTGTCTCCATGAGATCAATTGCTTTTAGTGTTTAGCTCCCACATACAAGTTGTTTTTTATTATTTTAAAATCACTGTAAAAGACAATCAGCTGCTCTACACAAAACCGAAAGGTAGGAAAACATATTACAAAAGTAGCACAAAGATCGAGAGGGGGAAATGGAATCATGCTCTTACAAGGTTCTTTCATTAAAAATGAAGTGGTATAGTAAGATTTGAAGGTAGACTACGTCAAAGATACATATTGGAGACCCTAAAGAAGCACCTAAATAAAACAATGATCTATACTTAGTAACCCAATGGTGGAGGCAAAATGGAATGTTTTTTTAAAAATTCAAAAGAAAAGAAGGAGAAGGTGAAAGAAATAACAAAGAATAAATGGGACTAATTAGAAAACGAATTGCAAGGTGGGAGACTTAAAACCAACCATATCAATAATTATAATGATGTAAAGGGGCAATAGACGAGAACCTCTTCAGCCTGACAAAAGGCATCTATAAGCATCCTGCAGCTAATGTCACATTTAATGATGAATGATCGCATGTTCTTCCCCTAAGGCTGGAACATAGGCAAGGATGTTTCCTCTCGATATTTCTATTCCATACTGTACTGGAGGTACACAAAGGTTGGCAAAAGAAATGCAAGGCATCCAAATTAGAAAGGAAGACATAAAAATCTCTTTATTTGCAGAAGATGAGATCATAGAAAATCTTAAGCAATTTGTATAAAAGCTAATAAAAACTAGTAAGTGTGGCCGGGCACAGTGGCTTATGCCTGTAACCCTAGCACTCTGGGAGGCTGAAGAGGGAGGATTGCTTGAGGCCAGGAGTTTGAGGTTGCAGCGAACTATGATGACACCACTGCACTCCAGCCTGGGCAACAGAGTGAGACTCTGTCTCTAAGGAAAAAGAAATACGTGAAATGATACTGTATCTTGCTTAGGTCAGTGTTTAAGGAGGCTAAAAGTGGAGAGTGTGGGTACAATTGGAGGGGGTACGTGGACACTTAAGTGATATTGATACTGTTTTATTCTTTAAGGGGAGTAATGGACATGGTTAAGCTTGTAGTCTACATTTTTGTATATCAACTATTTAAAAACTTGTTTGAAGGAGTGGCCTTTAATTGTGAATATTGAGCCGTCGGTTGTTGATTAAAAACCTCATATAAAAGTACTCCCAATAATTTCTAAAAATACGCTTATACATGGATTTCAGGTCTCTCTTCTTCCAATGAATGGATTATTTTGTTTGAGACCCAGATCAGAGTACAGGCTACTAGATTGTAGCACGGAAGGGACACAGAGGACTTGAGGAAGACAGAGGTAGAGTGCTTGAAAGGGAGCATTTCCAGGGACAGAGAGGTACCTTGAGAAAGGAAAATGTCCCCTGGAGGCCTTATGGCAAAGACAAAAAAGGGAGGGCTGAAGAAGAGTCCCACAGAAACGTGAAAATATCAGAAGATTACAGAAAACATCAGATGATAGAACTTCCACCCACACCAACAAGGTGCCATGTATCTTTTTAAAAACTGCACCTCACTATAGCAACAGAAGAGGGCGCTCTTGAGCTAAAATAACTTAGGCAGCGACCAGCCACCTCCCCGCAGTGGAACCACCTGTCATTGCTGATCAGGAACATCCAACGCATCTCATCATATGCAGAAATGAATGTAACATGCAGAATACAGAAAATATAAATCAAACTTTTTCAGCTGATGAAAATACTTGTTAAAAAAAACTGACAAAGCAGGCCGGGCGCGGTGGCTCACACCTGTAATCCCAGCACTCTGTGAGGCCAAGGCAGGAGGATCGCTCAAAGTCGGGATTTCAAGACCAGCCTGAGCAAGAGCGAGACCCCGTCTCTACTAAAAATAGAAAGAAACTAATTGGACAACTAAAAATATGTAGAAAAATATTAGCTGGGCATGGTGGCGCATGCCTGTAGTCCCAGCTACTCGGGAGGCTGAGGCAGGAGGATCGCTTGAGCCCAGGAGTTTGAGGTTGCTGTGAGCTAGGCTGATGCCACGGCACTCACTCTAGCCCAGGCAACAAAGCAAGACTCTGTCTCAAAAAAAAACCAAAAAAACAAACAAAAAAAAAAACCCGACAAAGCAGAAGAAAACAATACAACACTCCAACATGGAAGAAATTAAATCAAACAAATGGCAGAAATAAAAGAACACTGTGACTCAGAAATTGAAAATTCTGTCTCTCTAGAGAGAGACAATTGCACAAAGAGCTGACAGAAGACCAGGAAGAAACTAAACAAAGAGACAAAAATTCTTTCAAAAATGACTCAGCAAAGTCGCTCATGACATAACCAATGCAGAGTGCTGTATTTAAGTGGACACAGAAGGCAAGAATGAGGAGAAGGCAAGAAAAGCTAAATAAAGAAGTAGGGGAAATATTACAAAAGAAAGTCATAGTCTGGCATAGGAACAAATGGAAACCCTCAGGAAAACTAAAAAAAAAAATAAAACACTGGAAAACAACAAAAATCTGAAACTCTAATTCATGCAGACTTCTCTGAAATAAAATAAGATAGGAACTACATATGGAATGAACCCACTATACGCTTGAGAAAAGTGACCCATAGCAGTTGAATTAAAATACTAGAATTTGAAGATTTGAAGGAAAAAAAGACCTTTAGACAAATTACCAACTTATTTATAAAGGAAAGCAAATCAGGATGGCATTAGACTGT